>JBAMBQ010005040.1:0-22376 GCA_037044495.1 Stegana nigrithorax | reverse complement strand
ACCTCGTTCATGGATCCTCGCTTGCCCGTCGAGTGTCCTCGCGTAGTGCGACATCGTCAGCAACATCAGCAGTACTTCCAGACCACACAAGCATACTCGCATCCGCTTGCGCATCATCTATTTCCGGACTATGTGGATGGCAATTGTGTATCATCGTCGGTTACAGTCTCTTCAGCATCGGGCGGGCCACCGTTGCCACCCCCCAGACCTTCGTCCACGTTCCTTAACGCAGGCAGTTCTTCGAATAGCCGCAACAGCAGCCTACAAAGTCAGGGCGCACTCACTGGAGCCATGGCTGCCGCCAGCAGTAGTCGAGGGGCTGGTGGCGTTGCTGGGTTAGATGAAGTGCCAGTAGCCTACAACGAGAAGGTAAGAATTTCGTTTTGTTTTAGCTTAATATGTATGAACTGTGAAATGTATAAATGTATCCTTCCTTTTAATTTAATTTAATTGAATTATTTGTCGTATTCTTTATTTTTTAATTATTTGTTTTGTTAATTTACTCATTTTGAATTACTTTTTTTTATATATGGTTTTTTTGTTGCGTTGATCTAAATTATTATTTGTTGTTAATTGCGTTTTGTTTACTGATTGGTTTATGGTTCTTTGCAGGTAATTGCATTTTTGCGTCAACCAAATATTCTAGAGATTTTACGTGAGCGCCAGGGTCAGCACACCGTGTCGCGATCACTGCGTGAGAAGATAAACATATTACGTGTTGAAGGTGTATCCGCTTTAGAGCGTTTGGGACATGATTTACAGTTGACGATTTTGCTAAGGTGAGTTTGATTAAGTATTTCTAAATGACTTTTAAGCATTAAGCTTTTCCATACGCAATACCAAGCAATAATAGAGAGAGAAACAAGCGGGATTGGAAATTATTGTGATTTACAAAATAATATTTAACATTTGGGTATATACAAATGATGAAGATTAGAGAGCAAGTTATTTATTATATAACTCAAGTTCAATACTTTTAGGTTCCCATAGCAATGATTAAATACAGTATATATCGCTTAAGTGCGGGCCTGCTTAATTGCATTTTCCGCATATTGCATTTATGTTGTGCAATTTGTTTTTTATGTAAATCTTTTATAGAAAATGGATCCCTTAAATGCAAACCGCTCAAATGTATGTTTTGCATAATTGCAATCAGTTATCATGATTTGAAAATGAAATTTCATACAATTCTGATTGCATAAATGCAACGCCATCTACGTTTGGCTTTTGAATTAATCAATCACTCAGGCGTGATTTTATACAAATTTTTTACTTTGAATAACTATTGATTTTAAGAAATTTTAGCCAATAAAATAAGGAACAAAACATTACAGGTTAAAGACATGATAAAATTAATAAAAGATTATAGTTGTGGAGTGCCTCAAAAGGAACTGGTTAAAAAATACAAAATCCGGTAGTGGTGCTGTTAAATGCAAGGATCGCATAAATGCAAAAATGTATTTGCATTTTTGAGTTTGCACTTATGCGATATGCACTGTATTAAATTTAAACCACATATCGACATTCTCTTATTGGATACGTCAAAAATTCTTTGCTTTAATGAACTGCAAATCTTTAATATGCAATACCTTTATTTAACCTCTTATATGCAACGCGAGAGAGCAAGCCAAAAAGCCACCCCGGGTTGTAGAGCTAAATATTTATTTATTATATGCAACGCTGTTATGCGTCCCTTCTCTTGAGAGATTTCCGTTTATATTTGTAACGTATATATGTATTTTTATTGAATATAAAAGGATGTACGAGCATTATGGCAACTTAGCATTGTTTCTACTCAGAAACTCAGTCAATTCTTTGAAGCTATGACCTACTACCGAACCTTGTTGAAGTCGTTTCTCTTTTAAATAATATTGAATTATTTATTTTTCATTTGTTTTTGTTGTTGTTGTTGTTAATATATGTTTAATGGCCGTCAACGCAATTTAACACATTTCCCTGCTTCAGTGATTTTTCACTCATACTTTAGCTTCAAATAAAAAATTACATTACATTTCAAGCATTTGTGCGTCAACGTTTCCATATACAATATGTTCGTTCGTATATTATAAATTGTACTATGTACAATTACTACGTTTTACTCAGTTTAAACATTTTTTCAGTTTATTTTATTGTGTTTTTTGTTTTGTTTTAAGTATTTGCCATATGCTAGAGTTAATTAAAAAACAACTTGTTAGTTCTTACTAACTTATTAATTTAAGCCACATTTAACCTTAAAAGTCAACGTAAATCACATCATGCAAATAGTTACAGAAATGTGTACAATTTGGCATTTTTCATTTATTTGCTCTGTTGCCTGTCTGTTGTGCTTCTATGTGTATATGAACGGGTCCTGAAGTTCTTCTATTAATAAACTAGATCACAGCATTTTTAAGTAATTTTTTTTTTTGTCATATGTATATTTATTTAAATTATTGATAATAACATTATCCTGCTGGATTCAATTGCAACTGACATCGAAACTGTCACACTCGCCGTCCTCCTTGCGTAGCACCAAAAATAGAACCAACATAAGCACGACGAGTAGCAGGAAGATGGCAAACCAGTAAATGATTCGCCATTTGTTAAATTTCTTGGGATTGTAGATCATCGCTACGAAACTGTCCATATTGCTTTTTGATCTTCCTTGTAACTGCTTAAGCTTGAAAACACTTGTGCGTTGTTAATGAGGATGCTGAACTTCGCCGAGATTGCAAGATGTAAAACAAAGTTTATATTTAATAATAAAATCAAAGCCAACTACATAGTTAAAATAAACTAGAAAAGCAGGCTATAGTCGGGCGTAACCGACTATAGAAAACCCTGTACTCAATCCAAAACAAAAAAAAATTTTTTTTTAGTAAAAGCCATTTTTTGGCTGATCGTTCCTATGGCAGCTATATGTTATAGTAAACCGATATTTATTATATTCAGGAGTATGATTGGATATTGCCTAAAACTATCAAATCCAAAATTTTGTAACAATATCTTAATAAACAAAAAAGTTTTTCTCAGTAAATGTTGTTTTTCGGCCGATCGTTCCTATGGCAACTATATGATATAGTAAACCGATATACCTAATATTTAGATATGTGATTGAGTATTAGCTAGAACGATTAAATCCAAAATTTGGAAACGATATCTTAAAAAACAAAAGGGTTTTGGTTAGGAAATATGGTTTTTCGGCCGATCGTTCCTATAGCAGCTATATGTTATAGGTTGAATATCGAAAAAAAAAATAAACTCGTTATGCGTATGGATTGGGAGAGTCTTCGTGCCAAATTTGGTAATTGTAGGTCTTACCGTTTCCGAGATCCGTGCGTTCATACGGACAGACGGACATAGCTAGATAGACTCGTCTTTCGACGTTGACCAAGAATATATATACTTTATGGGGTCTGCCACGCCTCCTTCTGCCTGTTACATACATTTGCACAACTTTAATATACCCTTTACCCTTTTTTTGGTACAGGGTATAAAATGAAAAATTAAATATTTAAAAAATATTAAACACATGGCAACAAATTGCTGATATTGCTATTGTCTGGCTTGACTGAAAGCATCTTGCAGCAGGGTGCTATGAGCTGGGAAAAAGTCAAGCGTGAGGAGATCATTTGAACAGCCCAAATGCCAATGTCGGTTACAATTCCGTTGCTTTTCTAGGCTAAGCAGCAATGAATAGAATATTCCATTTCGTTGATTAAAAAACAACTTGTTAATTCTTAATTATTAATTTAATCTAAATTTAAGCTTAAAAATCAACGTAAAATCACATCATGCAAATAGTTGCAAAAATGTGAAAAATTTTGCATTTTGCATTTATTTGCTTTAGTTCATAGACTCCTCCTATGTAGTATGTCCGAATTGAATTATAGTTGGTTTTTATGGTAATTTAATTGACATGAAGCATTAAATAAGTTAATAATGATTAGAGTATTTGCAGCAACCGACATTAGCTACGTAGTAAACATAATTTTGCCATGAATCAATGGCTCCCTTGGGATGAGTTGCCTAGGCTCGTGTTGGAGCTAATCCATTGAGGTGAGAACTAAACTTTAGCATCATAATCTGGTCTCCACAGCTTGGTTTCTATGGGTAGAGCGGCTGACGTCTGAAAGTCAGAAGGGGGGGAGACTGAATCTATGCAGCATATAAGGCGACCTTGTTATTCATGAGGCATGAGCTGTGCAGATTTCCGTAAATCGCTAATAATTGAGTTAAAGCTTACAAATGCAGAAACTAAACAATAAACTGCGCCAACGTATATTTCATTTTAACGTAATTAATCGAAATTTAGTAGCTAGGCAAGGCATACTTTATGAGATTTGCTTTTGTTGTTGTTGGCTTTGTATGTCTTGTCTGATTTAGTGAACATCGCATTAGAATTGATTGGTACAATACTTAAGATGAGGAAATTGGCGTTTTAGGAATTAAAAGTATAAAAAGTAATGTTTAGACAAGTGTTTGTCAGTACGGTAGACGCTCACAAATTAGAACCATTTAGTTCCTGGGGCAGTTCTAATTTCTGGAAAATTTTAATTTGTGGATTATTCCTCTTTTCATATAAAATCATAAAAATGTGAAAATTGTAAGGATATAAGGGAACGTGCATTTACTTTTTTACAATTTTTTACTCACCTGTCATCTGTCTAGAATATTTCATAGATTTATTTCGGTTTTAATCAAACGACAGTGAAACCTGCTATGCATCTTTAATCGACATGGGTCATTAGTTGCTTTAATTTTGAAGAGCAGCGAAAAAAGTTTGCCTGCTGTTTTTGTTCCACTGTTTTGTTTGACTTTATTTGGGGGAAAAATGAAGAACTGCGGTTTTACTCGTGTTCTCGCTTCAATGATTCATTCACTTAAATTGAATTCACGTATTTTTAATGGATCAGCGGCGTGGCCGACATGCGCTCATCAAAGGCAGCCACACGATCATCATTGCTGGCGCTGTCGATGCTGTCTGCGCTTGCCAAACTGACATTGGGTGCCGACACACAATGGACAACTAATCCAGGCTGGGCTTTCGAATGCTGCAGACTGTGGCCACAGGAGTGGCGCTGCTGTATTGATGATCGTGTGCATACAAAGTGACATCAGGTTGGCAGCTACTGCCAATTTCATTTTGTGATTGTTGTGGGTTTTTGTTTTGCTATTGGTTTTTGTTGGTATTTGAGTGTCTGTGTTGGGCTGCAGTCTTGGAGCACGAAGTATTAAGGCCCAGTGGGCCTCTCCACACTCCACACTCCACACTACACATGCCACACTCCTCTCATGCGTGCCGTTGTTCGGTGAAGTGCGAGTGCCAGTGCGAATATGTTCGTTTATGGTAAATGCTTCGCTTAATTGAACTCTATTTAGCTGCATTAAAACACACTATGCTCGGCTTAGTTCGGATCGATTGTCTAATGTGGAAGGTATAATTAAAAAATTGGTCGTTTTTTGTGTTGTTGGTGTGTCTGCTGTGCTGGTGTTAATTTTTTTCTAATTTTATATTTATCGGTAATGTGTAGCCGAATGCGCGTTCATTAACGTTTAGAACTCACGAGCAGTGCCACCAAAAACGCAGCAACCGCGTAACCGCGGCGCGCACATTTCATTCGCTGCTAATCGTTTAAGTCACTTCGCTTTCGGGATAACCGTTCGTTCGGATCTTCAGCCGCACAATCCATTGGTGACAGTGTCAGACATCTCTGAAATCGTTACGGTTTACGCGAAAATTCAAATAAAGCAAGAAATTCATTTTCGAAATCGGCTCTTATAAGACTGAAAACTCATTACTCTACCAAAGACTGCATGTCTGTGTACATACATAGTATATATACATCATATTATATTTATGTGAACACACAATAGTGCACAGCATACTCGCATTACATGGATCGGTGGGTCTTTTAATGCATGTGTGAAATATCTGTATACTTTTAGCTGTTTTATATAAGCGATATCATTCAGTATACGATATATGATGTATGTAAATGCCATGTGTACTCGAATATCGATTTGTATTATGGACATGCATTAGACGTGTTCCGAAATTCGTAAGTTAACTCAATTCCACGCCAAGTATGTCTACGCTCATCCATCCGAAAATGGGGTTCTTATCAAAGGCTGCTTATATTGTTTGGGCTATGTAAGTGAATAAACTTGCCTTAGATTTTTTTTTTTTAAATTGTTTTAAACTTAAGACGTAGAAAACATTTATTTACTTTTTTTTGTTGTTTTTGTGTCTTTCTAATTAATGATTTTGCAAATTGCTTTTATGTGCATATAAACTGATCTTGAAGTTCTTCTATTAATAAACTAGATCACATCTATTTATATATGTTATTGATAATAAATAACCAGTAAATGTTTCGCCATTTGGTACATTCATTGGGATTGTCGTAAAACATCCTATCCATATTGCTTTTTGATCTTCCTTGTAACTTCTTAAGCTTGAAAAAACTTGTTGATGTAAAACAAAGTTTATATTTAATAATAAACTCAAAGCCAATTTCATAGTAAAAAAAAAAAAGACAAATTAAATATTTAAAAGATAATAAACAAATGGCAACGAATGGCTGATATTGCTATTGTCTGGCTTGACTGGAAGCATGTTGCAGCAGGATGCTATGAGCTGGGAAAGTGAGGAGATCATTTGAACAGCCCAAATGCAAATGTCGGTTATAATTCCGTTGCTTTTCTAGGCTAAGCAGCAATAAATAGTATATCCCATTTCATACTGAAGTGCAAAATAAGAACCAAAAACGGTATTCGGACAGTTCAGCCCAATTCGTATTTATAGAAAATATAGTTTTTAAGCAAAGCTGAGCTGTGTCACTCATTCCCTGCCACGAATATGGTCACTCAGCTTGGCTGGATCGAAAACGTAAATGTGCGCTAAAATGTTATTGTTTACGCTTTCAGCAAAGAGCATATGCATATAAAGTGATTTGATTTGGTAAATGGCGCAAACCACGTTGGTTTACCGAAACAACAGAACCATGTTTCACTTAAGTGGTTTTTTTTTCTAAATTTTCAGTTTTTCCGCTTTTTTTGATTGTGAATTTTAATATAAACATTTCCGTTTTATTTCATAAAAAGTAACTTTATGTATAAATATACAATTAACTATTAACTGTCGAAAGCAATATATATATATATAAATATTTGAATACAATATGTATAAATTCTTATATATATAAATTGTATTAAAATCATTTGTATTTAATTTCACTTCGATATTTTATATGTGATCGTTTGTTGTTTTTGTTTTTTATTTTATTTTATTTTTTTTTTTTGCAGTTTTAAAGTTGAAGGTCAAAAGTAAAAGTGAACTAATTTACTAATTAAGAAGAAAAAAATCTAATTATTATTTATCATGCTAAAGTTAGCAGATTCAGAAAATTATACTGTACTGGCGAAAATAAAAATTTAGAATTATTCAACATTTTAAATTACGCATATTTTTAACTGATCGCGTGTTAGCTGACCGACTCTACTTCTGCAAATGATGGAAACATGCAAAGAATGTTTGTTTGCTTCGTTTTTAAGAAAAAATGCTTCTCAAACGGAAATTGAATTGAATTGTTAAGTGTCATTTATAACTCACATATCTACACATCCATATACATATGTGTATATACATGTGTATAAAAACGATATGTGATGAGATGAGAGAAAAAGAAAATTCGTCATAGCATTAATTTAATGCAAAAATATAAACTTTGTTTCATACAAATGTAAACAGCATTGGCAGATGGAAAAATGGGCGTGGCAACACCCTAAAAGTAGAGTCGTCTAAATTTGTTTGATGTTCATTAGATTTTGGTTACATATTTCTAACCGAACAATGGAAGCACAATGTTATGAAATACAATAAAAAAATTGTGTAAGACAATCTACGATGAACATCATATGAACGTATTTAATTCATAAGCTTACAAAAAAAAAAAAAACTATTATGACATTTCAGAAAACAGAAGTACATATGTAAATTTTATTTGATGTCAACAATACTTCTGCAATTTAAAGCAATTATCCATTTATTTTTAATTGGTACAAACTCATCTTCTCATTGCTTCAAATATTTGGAAGTTTAGCTTCATTTTCGTTGTGAATGTTACTTTTTTGGATCACTTTGTTTCTTTCATTTATTGCTTCTAAATGTTTATAAATTTTATGATATTTGCTGCAATATTTTATCAATTTTTTTAATTTATAAATGATGCAATCAACAATCTATATTAATATAATAATTGCACTTTCCAATATTTTGGTCTATTTAAGAGTTTTACAAAGATTTACCCCAACGAGTAAATATGTTTCTTGTGCTCACTATTTGTGATTTATAACAAATGAAATTCTTCGTTACAACTTCCGTGTAGAAATTGTGCTGAAGAAAGTGTTTCACTGACTGTATCAAATATGTAAATGTTTCTGTGCTCGTGTCTCGTAATGTTAGGAATGATTGTGCATTGCTCAAGGATAATTATCATAGGGGTCGGTTTCGGGGACTTCATTGACGTGGAACCCTGTTAGAGTTCGAATTTTTTAGGTTGTTCTAGAACACACAGCATGGTGACCGCTACGCTTGGTAAGCGATTGAAGCGAAGTTAGTTAGGCTTGATTTGTGACTAAACATGAATAGTAATCGTGCCTTGACTTGATTAGTAATTAAAAACTTTTGTTGTTTGGCTTTTAGTTTGTTCGAACAGGAGATTATGAGCTATGTTCCTATTGAAGAGCGCAGTCCGCAAGGTTCGCCGGTGTTGAGCGCCCGCATGATGCAACGTGCGCCACCGCCATTTCGACGGGACTTTGAGGCAAAACTGCGGAGCTTTTATCGCAAACTGGAGTCAAAAGGCTATGGGCAGGGCCCACACAAATTGAAGTGAGTGCATAAGCAGTCCTTGCATTTATGTTACATTTCGAAAGATGATCTCATCTGATCTGGTTGGTTTCTGTTTGCTTTCGCTTCGCAGATTACATATTCGTCGTTCACATTTGCTTGAGGATGCTTTCCGGCGCATTATGTCGGCGAATAAGAAAGACTTGCAACGCGGCCGCTTGGCGGTGTTGTGGGATACAGAAGAAGGTCTAGATTATGGTGGGCCATCGCGGTAAGTCATCCTTTTCATTTGACGTAAACCAATTGAAATCACAATTGTTGGTTTTTTTCTCTCTTTTTTTTTTCTATATATCTTTTGCAGTGAGTTCTTTTTTCTGCTTTCGCGCGAATTGTTTAATCCTTATTATGGACTCTTCGAGTACTCGGCGAATGACACATACACCGTGCAAGTGTCGCCGCTGTCAGCATTCGTAGACAACTGCCACGATTGGTTTCGATTCAGTGGCCGCGTCCTGGGCTTGGCTCTCGTGCATCAGTATCTGCTGGACGCCTTCTTTACGCGACCGTTTTACAAGGCACTGTTGCGCCTGCCGGTTGCACTTAGCGACCTGGAGTCGCTTGACAACGAGTTCCATCAGTCGTTGCAATGGATACGTGACAATGACATTGGCACCGGCATCGATTTGGGTTTGACCTTTTGTGTGAATGAGGAACTGCTTGGTCGTGTGGTGGAACGCGAACTGAAGCCGGGCAGTAAAAACACTATTGTGAATGAGAAAAACAAAAAGGAATATTTGGAGCGTATGATCAAGTGGCGCCTAGAGCGTGGAGTGCAAGAGCAAACCGAATCTCTGGTACGGGGCTTTTACGAAGTTGTCGATTCCCGTCTCGTATCTGTGTTCGATGCACGTGAATTAGAATTGGTAATTGCCGGGACGGCGGAGATCGACACGAACGATTGGCGCCTAAATACAGAGTACCGCTCTGGTTACCATGACAATCATCAGGTAATCATTTGGTTCTGGCAGGTCATTGAGAAGTTTTCAAATGAGCAACGTCTGCGCCTGTTGCAATTCGTGACCGGCACTTCAAGCATCCCCTATGAGGGCTTTTCGGCGTTACGCGGTTCAACGGGGCCGCGGCGCTTCTGCATTGAGAAGTGGGGCAAGCCGAATGCCTTGCCACGTGCACATACGTGCTTCAATCGACTTGATTTGCCGCCGTATTTGACGCCGGAGTTGCTGCATGAGAAATTGCTGCTTGCAGTCGAGGAAACGAATACTTTTGGCATCGAGTAGCCAAATTCGAAGCCAACAACACAAGTTTTTAACATTCCGTGATATATTTTCGTGTTAGTTTTTATTTGTGTGTTATGTGTCAGTTGAGATGTTTTAAGGCATAAAGTACTCATAAGCTTAAGCACGGTTTGGGCATTTACTCTAAACAATTTGAATTTTTGAAATTGGCTTATTTTTTTACATATTGTCTGTGTGTTTGTTGTGTTTTATACTTTTGCCATAGTCATTAGATCTAAGTTCTGAAATGTAGAATACATACATTTAAATTGATTCATCGTGTTTTATTCCTGATGCGAATATGCTTTTTCGTTATTGCATTTATTTTTTGGTTTGCTTTCTTCCATATTCCGAAGTCTATGGAGCATTTCAGTTACTGGAAGTATTAATTAGTTCGCTAAGCGCTTTCTTAATTCTTACATCCGGTGTCGCTGTTGTTGAGTCAATATAGGATTTTTTTTTGTTTTTGCCATCTGTAAGTTGTTTTGTTAACAATTCTCACATAACGACATATTGGCTGTTAGCTTTCATCTTATGGGCAGTGCTGATAAAAAACAATCGCGAGATGCTGCATATGGGTAATCTCATGCCACAAATATGAAAATAAAATTATTGATTGTAAACTTAGATGGACCCTCTTGAAATAATATGTTACAGATAAACCTAAATGTATCTCCTTCTAGATGCGGCTTTGCTTATGTTAAAAATTACTTTTAGCTTAACTTTGTTAAATTAACCGGTGCTTTATATATACATATATATTTAAAAAATAATAAAAATAAAATAATGTTTTTTTAAATCAAATTATGTGCGTTCTTTAAGTGACATGACCATTTTCGATGTTTTACTTAAGGTGGAACACCACTGTGGCAAGCGAAATAGTACCTGATATGTTAAATCTCCACAATTGCCATATTAAATATGTTACCTTCTTTTCGTGTAGCGGTCAAAATTTTGATACACTCAACTGGATTAACACGAGTTGCATTGTCAGTATGACTGGTGTAAAATGAACGTTATAATTGATCGCACAGATATTTCTTGTTTTGCAGTTACTTCTGTGTATAGGCTGACTATATTTTACTACTGTTTCCCATGTATGTGATTCTTCTACATATAATAAAAAAAAAAAATTACGTAAAATCTTTTTAAAATAACTAAATCATTTTTGTATGAATGCAAGTGTTTATATTGTACACGTATTAATAAATAATATCTTAAAAACAAATATGACGACGTAGCAACACTTAAACCAAAATTGTTAAGTTAAAAAGTTTTAAACGAAAACAAAGTATCAGCAAAATATCACTCAAGATAAATCTTAACAAATTAATTTTCTTCAAAGGTAAACTTTCTTTTTACAATAAAAAAAAAAAGAAGAGAATTACATAATAAACATATGATGATTAGAGTGATATTGAGCATGTTTTTGAAGCTTATGTTTGTATAATGAATTTGTATTATTTTTAAATTCGAACCGGAAATATCAAAACAGTCAAATCGAAGCACTTGATAGTAAATTATATAAAAAAAAATAATGTTTCCTTTTTCCTTTTACATGAACCATAGGGAGGGGAGGATCTGCTCGAAAATTCATTTAGCTTTGACATGAACAACACAAAAAGTAGGTCCTTAAGTAAACTTCGTTAAGAAAAAAAAATTATATGCACAGAACCACATAAAATGTTCAGCATGTGTTAATCCTTATCTTGACTTTGCATTAGTGCCGTAATTTCTTGAAATTTGTGTCTATAGTCGACGCTGCTCTCGCTTATCACAGACATATTAGATGACGGATCCAAAATGTCGCGGCTGGCATTGATCTCATCTAAATGACCAAGCAGGCTTGTCAGTGAAAAATCATTGAGATTGTCTTCCAGCCAACGTGAGTTAGATGTGGATTCGCGGAGTAGATGCATCGGGCTCATAATGCCATTGAAGAAGTTCGTAGCTTTATTGAACAATGAATAAAAACAGGAGTATAAAAAGCCTTAAAGTGTAAAAAACTGACAACTTACTCGTACTTTCGTCATTGGCACTTTCAGGTGTGGTCGTCCGCGTAATCAAGGCCTCTTCGGCAAAGTCCAAGCTGGGCATAGAACCGCCCATGACTTTATCACAATTTTTTGTGTGATTGCTTTCATTAATATTGCTTTCTTTACTACTATTGGTCGTGCTATTCCATGAGGTGGTTTCGGGTTCAAAGGAGTTATTGCCAATGCTATCGGCAGAGTTTGGTGTTGCACATGTGCTGGGATCACCTTGAGAGGTAATGTGTGCATATGAATTGGAAGACTTGGCGTCACATATTATTTGAGTGAATATATTCGTTTGATTCACTTCTTGATTATTATCGTTTGAAGGCAACAGTTGATTTGTGTGTTCGTCGATCACACCGTTATTCGTTTCGTCAGCTTGTAGAGCAACTCCGTTCGACTTATTAGTGTCAATGGAATTACTTTGCAGTTGTCTATTAGCCAGCTGATTGTAAAGCCTTCCTGGAGGCAGTAAACGCCGCTGCACCAGCACCTGACGGGACAACTTTTGGCGTGTAAGCTGCGAAAAAAATGAAAGAAATTCGAATTTATACATCGTTATAGGCTGTGCCACTGAAACAACAAACTTACCGGCTGCTTAACTGGGTCGATGCTAAGTATTGGTTTACGGACAGGAGTAACTGGCTGGCGGAAAATACATTCCGAGGTAGCTGGGGCTGCCGTGGTGCCATCGTTATTGGTAATGGCGCTAGTAACATAGCTCTTGATACGCGTCTTTGTTGCGTTACCTTCGCAATTGTGTCCACAGAGGCATGATCGTTTGCGTACGCGATCACTGAGATTAGCGATAAGCAAGAGATGTTTTAATTTATTGCTTATAGTAACTGTTGATTTGGCCGACTTTTGAGAGCGCAATCCGACAGTTTCGGCGTCTTTAAATTTTTCAAATTTAACGTCATCACTTATAAACGACGTTACATCTACATGTTCTATAAATTCATTTGATGTAGCTGGCACTAAATTGGAAGTTGTTGCTACATTTGCCGTCTCACGCCAAAAATACTCTAATTCCAATTTTGAATCCTGACCCAGCACCACGTAAAGATCACCAACCGTAATATCCGCCGCTTTCGAAACAGTCCACCCTTTGCGTATATTCTTAATACTGTCCTCATTTAGTAACGGCTTAAAATTATATGAGTTGGAGCGGTTGCTTATTTTAATATTGTTAAAATTGGTATTACTACCGAAACTACCAACGCCAACACCGCTACCAACAACTACAGGACGCTTACTGCGGGCTTGCGTCGTTGATGTGCCTGTTAAAAGTGCGGGAGTTGTAGATTCACTGGCACCGGTTGCATCAGCCGCATTTGAATCACTTTTATTTGCTTCGTTCAGCAAGTTATCGCCTAGCAATTCTTGGAGTTCATCGCTTAATTCATCGCCACTACTATTTTCTATTTTTGATTGCAAAGGGTTTGACTCCGCATCGTTTGATCCAAAGTTTTCATCCTTTAACAAGTGTTCGAAATCCTGCAGCGATGACTTCTCATAGGCTGGACTGTTCATGGGCTTGACTTTTTTTGAATCCGGCGAGCGCTTCTCGGAGCCGCTTTCAGTGCGTTGCCGTTTGCTGTTACTTACATGGTTCATGTGACGCTGTTCGTAATTGATTGTCTCGCTACGCACACGCACTCCCATACGCTCTTCATAGGCGCTCAGACATATATTCACACTACTTAGATACTCTGTAATGCTTAGAAGGGGCCGATGGATTGCCACTCCAGGCTTTGGCCGAAAACAAATTTCTGAATCTGCTTGTGAGGAATAGGTAGCTGATTGTGTAGATATTGCTGTCATCAACGGAGGTGTATCCGCATTTGACGTTACGTCATTCGCCGGGTTTGGAAATAATTTTAATTCTTCTTCAGCTAACTTGGCATTATGACTTCGCCATTTATATTGAAACGTTTTAATAAAGTTTGATAATTTTTTATGCAGTGGTACTGTAGCGCGCGCGCGTGGGTTCTGCGCTAAGGCTTGCACACGTCCAAATGCTTCCATGTTTGCGGGTGCAACAATTACTTCAATTTTTGTGGGCAGTCGTATGTCTTCCAGTGTATCTGTAAAATTGAACACTTTTGTCAGTGTCGAAGTTCGTAAAACAGGGCCTCAATTTGTATTTACCATCCAATTGGTTGAGACGTCGCAGCGCTTTACACGATGGTGTCTTAATCCGTATATTTTTGCCTTTGAAGCGTATGGTAATGTGACCTTGATAGATAAGCTGACGCAGCTTCAGGAAATGCTTCTCGCTTAAAAACTGCATTTTCCGTCGCATTTCGCCGTAGTTGATGAGTGTGTACAATTCCTGCGCAGGCTTTTTAATCTCTGTTGATAATGTAAATATCGATAATAAAATTCATTTAATATTTACATTTACACGGCGTACCATCTGAGTATCGTATATATTTGCAAATCTTATGATATGTCTGGTAGTAATGAAGACGAACTTGTTCCTTAGTTTTAAATGGGA
This sequence comes from Stegana nigrithorax, assembly GCA_037044495.1. Classification (NCBI taxonomy): domain Eukaryota; kingdom Metazoa; phylum Arthropoda; class Insecta; order Diptera; family Drosophilidae; genus Stegana; species Stegana nigrithorax. Next base: position 7,712 of record JBAMBQ010005040.1, on the reverse strand, counting down.
AGTCGCTTGTTCCACGTCGTTTAAGTTTGCCATTGACACAATTGGTTATCGCCTCGAAATCCTTACCAAACTCGTTAAGTGCATCAAAAAAATAGTTACGCTCTAAATTAGTCCAGATGGTTCGTTGTGGTCGCACTTGTGACGGCGTCTTTTGTGTATTTTTCTCATCCTTAGTCTTGCCCGGGTGTTCACGATCAATAAACGGGGGGGTTATGGGTCGTGTTTGATCTTGCTTCATCTTCTGAATAACACGTGCACTTGTACGCGTTCCCGGACAATTGTGCGTAGTCACTGAACCGAGCAACTCTGTCGTGGATGATGCATCGCCGCTCTTTAAAAGAATTTTTGATAAATAAAAGTTTAACTACAATAAACTAGAACAGCTAACTTCGCTTTTATTTTTTTCGTCAGGTTTTCGTTCTGGTATCTTCTCGAGCAGTGTGTTGCATTTGTTAATCTTGCAGCCATCCTGTTCGCTATTGTTGAGGCTTGTTTTGGGAATCTCTGCCGACGGATCTTTTGCTTGATTTTGTGGCGTCGTTACAAATTTACACATATTTAATTCCATTTCCCACGGCCACTAGTGGCAAAATACCTGCATTAATTGAAGCATTCTTAAAAAAGGTAAGGAGTTAACGATTAATAAATCTTAAAACTCAATCGGCCATCTTTTTTGACGGCCCTCGAATTCGAATTCCTAATAAAGCTAAACTTTGCGTTGACCAACTACGCAATGAGTGTGATTAAAACACAATTTAAAAGCTGACACGGAACTGTAAATATTTCACTTGTTAAATTTTTGGTTTTTTGTCAATAATGTTATTTTGGCTTTTTCACGACACAATCCACAATGTTTATTTTAATTTTCTACAAACTTTAATTTATAGCAAAGAATAGAAAACAAATATACCTCCACACAACACAAAACTCATCAAACAACTGTTTATAAACTTTGTCATCAGGGCTGGATTCCAAGAAATTTTCAAGATTAAACGGCAACATTCGCATGCATTCGTATTATCGAAAAAAAGTGTTGACATTGTGAGAAAAAAGAATTATAACTTCTGCTAGTTGAAAAGAAATTGTGCAGTTAGAAACATGTTTGTAATTTAAGGAATCAATAGTTGTAATTATTCAACATATGCGACCGTGTAATAGGTTTGCTTAAAATTAATTGCGTCGCAATAAATTGAGTCTAGAAGCCTCTATTAAATCATAAATATATACATATGTATGTATATAGTATATGTGCAACGGCCTCTTTACCATATTGGGCATAAATGTATTTAATGTGAATATCAACAAATTTTAAGACCATAACAACAAGAAAATATACAGTTCTTTAACGATTTTAATCAGTTATAAGTGTTGCCATACGGTGGAAAAAATAATCTATCAACTATCCTAAAAGGAGTATATTCTTGTTGAAATGCGTAATTTTGCGAATTTTCAAAAATATATTTTAATATTTACCTGACCCTAACCTAATTAAATAAACATTCCCCTTATTAGAAATCAATTTTAACCTCTTTAATTTATTCTAATTTATTTGCATGATTGCACTCAGCTTCATTAAAGAAAACAAAACAAAACAAGAATTTTCTATTGGAAGATGGAAATCCGAATTAAGAAAACTTATAGTACAAGTGAAAAATTGTGCAGAACTTGGAAACTAAGAAAATCGAATTTTTTCAAGAAGAAATGCACTTGGCATCAGTGGTGTGTAGTTCTTGAACGAATTATCTCCAATAACCGTCTCACGTAAATGAACTACTGAACGAGTTCGGTTAGTTCATTAGATCGTTCGGCCACTAGTGATCGAAACAGTAAACTTGATGAACTAATGAACTATTTTTTGAATTTTTTAGTTAAAAGTTGTTTTGCGCTTTCTTCAAATAGATATTTTTATGTTTTGTTTCTTTGCGAGCGCTAAAATGACCCGAGTACAGAGGACCCAACAAGTACTAATAGTTGAATGGTTGTGTGCTAATCGTGTAACCAACAAAAAGTGATACTCTTACATATTTTAGCAAGTTTGGTATATTTTTCGTTTCTTTTAAATGAGTTTCTTTGCCATGATGATGGGCCGTCAAACCCCAAGTTTTTAAAGAAATTACCTCTTATGAAAAGGTGTTGTTGTTGTTTTTGCAAGCATAATCTTTGAATGTTCATTGACGATGTTGGTTTTGCTTGCGTACATCGGAAGCAAAGTGAGACAGACAGACAAGTAAACACATATTTACATACATATGTACATATGTGTGTAGGCTTTACCCGTTTGACATAAAAAGGGTGACTTTTTAGACATATATGCATATAAATTTCAAATTAAATAAAACACATAAAAATTAAGGTTTAGGCCGTGGCACTGGCTTTATTGCGAAAAAATTGTTCAAAGCATACATAAGTAGTTTCTCGTACAAAAGTAGTCAAGTCAGGGGATGAATTCCTTGCAGCGATTTGCAATCGAGCCTGGGATTTTATTTACAAAGGACTGCTATGTGCTGTCACACTTTTTGAGTAGCAATATTAACTAAAGAAAAAGGGAATTATTGGCACTATCAAATAAGAGGACATGCGAAACTAGACCAAGGGGCCTGTTCCACTATTTGCAATGCAAATGCAAAGCAGGCACCAAATAGAATTTTAGTTAATAAGCCCCAAGTTTTAGAGAAAATCAGGACAACTGAATAACAGAAAAATTAAATACACTGCTCGGTTTTTATAATTTGGCATAACAGTCGTGTAATATTTAACATAAAAACAAATACCAACAAAAATTAAAATAATATTTATAAATAAATACCAATTAATACTAAAACAATTAGGAACGCTACAAGAATTGTAATAATAATTATTTTCTTCTGTAAAATGAAAGCCAGAGTTATTAAGAAGTAGTCTTTTTAGATATGCAGTCAATGTACCTTTCGCGCCTTTCGTTGATATTGTTCCGCCCGTATGAGTTCAGAATGTCCTTTGTCCACAAAGAGGGTCGCCATTTCAGCGTGGTATTCCACGCGTTGAATGATTTCACTTTGTTCCATGACAAGCGTTTGAATGTGTAGAAATAAGGCGTGCACGTCTTCTATTGACTTTTCTAGCTTCTTCAGTTCGTTAAAACGATCCATGAGATCTCGCAACGTTTTACGCTCTTTTTCAGTTTCTTCTAATATCTATACATACATGTTATGTGTTCATATGTATTAGTGTTTTGTATAAATGCAATTTTTTTTTTTTTTGGAGGGGAAATTCCTGTCAAATTTATGGACGACATTTTTAATGTTTTCCAAATTTTTTTCAATTAGCAGTAAAGTACTATAGATGCTATATTATAGAAGCATAATATACAGTGTATATTATACATATGTATAAATATCATTTGCACTTTTGTGTTTGAAAATGGGATTCCGCAATTCTTTGCGGTCACGGAGAATTTAATAGATAAGTGATAAAAGTTGTTAATGTACTCACATTTCCAACAAAGACATTCGTTGTTTTATTAGCGATGAGCTCCTCGATTTCCTCCTCCGTAGAATTACCGTTGACTGTTGGGTTAGAAGATATTATTTTTTAATACACATGTTGCAAAGATGTACGTATTTTATTTGAATACTCACTAATGTGGTAGTGTTTTTGTAGGTTTGTCTTAAATTTGCTTTTATAGTTATTTAGGAAGTCCTCATTTCTCTGCCAGTTATTTATATAGCTCTGATATAGACCATAGAAAAGCGCACGTTTCATGCGCGCCTCTAAGGTGAAATTATCCTCGGCTGGAAGATTTGCTTTGAAGTCACGAAATTTGTTCATAAGTTGATTTCCTAGTTTTAGATTTTGATTGCGCAGATCGTCCATTTCATTTTCTGTGTGGTTTTTTTTTTGTGGTATCATTTAAATTGTAATTATCTTATACATATATAAATTATGTAGATTTATACTTGCCGTTAAAATTTCTTATATTAATACTCTGAGTCATTCGACTCATTGCATCCAAATTCCGTGTGATTTGTGATAAATGCATTCGTATTTCTGAATACTAAAAACAAAAGAAAGTAAAATTCAATTAAACAATTTTCTTTGCTTGTACAACGGAAATTTGATGGTTTAGAAGATGATGATGATCTACAAGAGAACAGATTAACGGCTATTCGAAGCGGAAATGCCGGTTTCATTTCAGCTTCTTTCAGAGTGGACACAAATTCAAATGTATTTATTTATTTGTTACATACATATACATATACGAACTGTAAAACTTACCGGTTTTAAAATTTCGTTTATTTTCGAGTTCTCATTGATGTTGTTATTACTGGCGCCTGTGTTTTGAGTGAAGGCATCTGCGAACATCGCACCATTTGAGAAAGTTGAACTTGTACTTGAATGCTAAATATATTGCAATTGCAATTTTATCAATTAAAAGAAAAAAAAAAACAAAATTTATAATAATAAACGCGCGATATAGCCTTTAGTTTGACGTTTGTAGAAAATTAAATGCATAATTGATTTTTTGGCGTACCTGTATAAGTTCTGGAAGTCTATCTCGTACCATTGTGCAGTTTGTTGTCGGCTCTTATGTATCGTAAGGTTTTAGAATAAAGGCCCCGTGTTTTGTATGGTTGTTGTTTTAATTGACCTTGTACTCAATATTTTTTTATAAAGTAACTTAAGTAATATTTATGGCAAAATTGAACTTCTTGTTCTTCGTATTCAATAGTTAAATAATTTGAATCAGTTCTATGTACATTATTTTTCGTTTATCGCACACACTTTAAATGACAGAAAAGGTAACATTTTGTGTGGTTACTTGTTAGTAAGCTTTCTTGTATAATATGCTAGTGCCGCCACTAAAATATGAACTCAGAAGACGATTTTTCACACTTGCTTGTGAAAATAATAAACAAAATAAAATAAAATGCCTGCTAAATTGCATTTTGCGAGTGTCGCTTTATGAATAACGCATAACAATATATTTTTAACTAGTTACATACATATGCAGCTGTGCTTCTATATTAGATCTCTTTCACTCTCAGTAACTGAACAATCTTCGAGCAATTAACGCACGGACTTTACTCGATGTTCGCTAAGTTGCGAAGTTGTCTTGTTCTCGTGTTGTAAACTAAAACCCACGAAATTGCTGTAATTCAAACTTGTGACTCTGTCCGCCCGTCTGACTAACCCTGTAAACCAGCGCTTAGTTGTTGCTGACTAAGTTGTTGACGTTAGTATGTGGTTTGCTCGCTTTTTCTTACGTTTCAATATTTTGTCGTTGCTGTTATTCTGATTTATGCCGCCTGAAAGAGCGAAAGCTCAATTGCGATAATGATGTGAGTAACTCAACGACGCTTTCTTACTCACATGTACAATATGTACCTACATAAGTACTCTATATGGCTGCTGATTTACACTCGCTCGTACATTCACTTAGATAAGAATATACCACACAATCATATTTAATGAGACTCAGCTTAGCTTGGGTCTTTCGTAATAATCGCTTCTCACACGCTCGCTTTTCTTTAATTAATATTCATTTTATGTGTATTTGCACACTGTGCATTGTGCTTCGGCCTGGGTCTGGTATACTCGCAGCAGAGTAACGTCTATAAGGGAGTAAGTGCTTTCGACCGTACTAAACCGACCGATCTGCTTTGAGAAATTAAATAAAACTCTACAGGTTGTTGTTCGATCCATTGTTAACAAAGTAAATATCATAAATGATAAGATTATATAAAAAAACGTTGAGTTTCTTTTATTAGGCTGAACGTTTTCTTACTTATTAGAAAGTTTTGTTTCAAATCAATTTGTAGGACATGTCAATTTTCCGATCGGGACTTTAAGCAAATGAGAAAATCAATTTTCCTAACATTTGTTAAGTCAATTGTTGTTGTTGCTTCACTTATGCAAAAGCCAGATAAAGGCGGAAAAGATAACGAAAGCCTATTTCACGCGTGAATTCGTTTAACATATTGATATGTAATATGCCCTTTAGGCAGATAGTCTCGGAATAAAATTTTTGAACAAGCATGAAGTGGATGGTTGGTACGGATTAGCTGTTCTTTCACTCTTGTTACCGATTCGTTGCAGAGCTAATCATTCATTAGCTTTTCATCTAATTGATTAATGTAATGGGAAATATAACTGAAAATATTGCTTTCCCAATAAGGATTGGTCTTGCTCTACCAAAATAAGAAGGTCCCACAAATTTTTCAAAGTTTGGAAAGCAGTAAAAACAGAAGTTTTTGAATCGATTCAATTATTTTGCTTTTTAAAACTTTGAATTGATCGCTTTGAAATATGAGGATTATAAGACATATAACATGATATAATTTTTTTTTGACAGGGAGAATCTTAGCTTTCAATAAAGTGTCTAATTTTTCTTTATTTCATTAAAGCGACGAGTTAATGTAGATTTTACAAAAAAAGAAGAAGGATCATTAGAAATAGAAAAAAAGATCGGGATTATTAAGTTCAGATAGATAATCGACGCAATTCAAAAAGTGAAAGCTGTTTTGAAACTGACTTAGTACATTCACAATGTGTTTATACCCTGTACCAAAAAATGCTAAAGGGTATATTAAAGTTGTGCAAATGTATGTAACAGGCAGAAGGAGACATGACAGACCCCATAATGTATATATATTCTTAATCAGCATCGATAGGTGGTCTAGCCATGTCCGTCTGTCTGTATGAACAAATGGATCTCGCAAACGGTTAGACTTACAACCACCAAAGAAGCCTCTCAAGAAGACTCTCCTAACCTATAATCATAACGAGTTTTTCAACCTATAACATATAGCTGACATAGGAACGATCGGCCGAAAAACCACATTTATTAATAAAAACTCTTTTGGTTTTTAAGATATCGTTACCATTAGATTTAGACCTTTAGATTTAATAGTTCTAGCTAATGTCCAATCATATATCTCAATATTATGTATATCGGTTTACTATAACATATAACTGCCATAACAATTTATTGTTTCTTGAGATATTCTTACATAATGAATACAAAGTATTGAAGCAACAAAAAATATGATCAGTTTTGGATTGGGTACAGGCTATTCTATAGTCGGGTGCGCCCGATTATAGCCCCTGCCTTTCTAGTTTAATTTGTGGATTTCCGACGCATGAAGCATATTCAAGAATTAGACGAACCAAAAAAACCAAATTTAGTTTAGTGGTATAATGATGAATAGATGATCAAGGTCTGCTTGAAGAAGACCCTTTTAAATATGGGAATCAATTGCAAAGCTTAGTTTGTAGATGTCTATTGGCTGACAAAAAATAAAGTTTTGATGATTATTTCTGTTATCGATATATCGAAAAGTGCTTCGATCATTGAGTTTGCCTATGAACACAGGTTGCAATGACGCCGATTGTTGCTTGAGCAAGGTTGAACTTTGCAAATTTATTCGTTTGTGATGAGCGATTGAAGCAAATACATAAGCGAATATTCAAGTATACTGTTTTCCACTTTTTGTACGCCATTTGCCTTTGTGCATACATAAGTCAGACACACAAAGCAATAATCAAGCAAGTATACAATCGTTACTAATAATATCAAGCCGCAAATGAGTGGCAGGGGTAATCAGGCGTTACGATTCAATCTAAATGGAAGCAAGAATTCGAAATGCCATTCCCCCGCAAAGTTGACATTGACATATTTGCCAAGTTCATAGAGCAATATGATGAATGAAATACACGTACATAGAACAAAAAAA
>JBAMBQ010005038.1:0-99772 GCA_037044495.1 Stegana nigrithorax | reverse complement strand
GGGACAAAATACCGTTCAAGCGAAGAAATGGCTTGAAAAGTATTATAAGGACTCCATCAGAAACAACAATAAAACGTTAGCTTCTGACTTCAAACGTGGTCGTAGAGACACTGATGATGCAGAACGCAGTGAACTTCCAATGAGGTGTTAACACCAGAAACGGTTAAGAAAAATCCACAAAATGGTATTGGATGATCGCCGACTGAAGGTGCGTGAGCTAGGTGAAATTATAGGCATTTCAAAAAGTGCTATACACCTTATATTGACCGAAAATTTGGAGATGAAAAAGCTGTGTGCAAGATGGGTGCCGCGTTTGCTCACTGTTGACGTGTCATAAGTGAATCAAAACAATAGTAAAACTACAAGAATTGAACTTCGAATTGCTCCCACATCCACTGTTCGCAGTCGTCAAAAAAATGCTCACCGGTGATTTTGCTCGAATGAAGAGATTATCGCTGAAACTGAGGCCTATTTTGGGGCAGAAGATAAATCGTTTTACAAAAGTGGTATGGAAAAGTAGGAAAATCGCTATACTCGTTGTATCGCCCTCGAAGACAACTATGTTGAATAATAAAATCGAGTTCAGTCACAATTTTGTTTGTTGTTCTTTTTTATCGTACGGACTAATGAATGACCTGTTATATACAAAGGTGATGAAAGCAGGCGATAGTCTCTGAAGAAATCAAACAGTTCACTGCTAGATACAATGAAAGACTAGTCAGTCACACTAATAGTTTAGCTAGAGGCTTACTTAATCCGTCAACCTTGAGACGTCTCACAAGAAAGCACCAGTTAGATATAGTAAATAGTTCAGAAATAACCTAGTGAGTAACTTATAATTAGTAATTAGTATGCTAGTATATAAAATCAAGTAAAAAAATGTAATTAAATAATAAATATGCTAATAACTATGCATATACATATACATAAATGCCATAAGAAATTGAGAGGCATTTAGAAAAACAGAAAATCTAATCATATATCATATTAGAATACAACCGTAGTGTCAAAAATTTTACCTACAATAACAAATTACAAATTTTGATTACATTATACAGCTAATACTAACAATGCCGTTTCATTAATATTCCATGCAAAAAACATTACCACAAATCATGGTGTAATAAATAGAAGGTGACGCCAAGGTAGTACAGAAATCGGACCACTCTCATTATATTTATGTTGCGTTCTCATTAGAGCGCCGCAATTCTTTATGTATGACGTCTTAGAAAAACTGCTTTTTTGTGTGTTTTGCGAAATTTTTACGATGTACTAATATTCACATGCATAACATTTATTGTTAAACACAATTTTTGTTTTATTTAATTTAATTCATTTTATTTGTACACTGTATTTTAGTAATTGTGCCTTAATTGCCGGCAGCTGCTAGTAGTTGGCTTGCCTATGTGTCGCGTTTAAGCATTTTCAACAGCAATTAAAAAAAAAATATGTAAAGAATATATACTAATAAGTAAATAAATTAAAATATGGAATATTATTAAAAAATTCAAAAATAAAAAAAAAAATTCCTTCCGATACCAGGTTTCGAGCCACCGAACAGACAGTGTGCAGAAATTAAAAAAAACTTTCCCCGTCGCTCGACCGATTGTGGAACACTGCATGCCTACAAAACGCTGCTTAAAACGTATTATGAAATATTTTTTGATAATTTCGCGTAAAAATTTCGGCTGAATACTGGGACAAATACTGGAGCAAAAATACTGTGCCGGATTTCAACCGATAGTTCAGCTTATAGATGTCAAAAAAAAAAAAAAACCAATGTGAGTCGGATCACACGGGAGATGTGTAAACCTATAGTACTTGAAGAATTTTATAAGTTGCAAGTAGTTATGGTCTCAGTATATTTTTTGTCAGTTTAAAATATCTAAACTTTCATTTCATTATAATGTTATTATAATGAAGTCAACTGGTCTGCCCTTTCATGAAACCCTGTCCGGCCGACTAATACACTCTCATATAATCCAACACCGATTTGGTATTTTCAAAATTTTTACGCCGCACATCACTATTATATGTTCGGAAATTGAAGCTGTTTTTGTATATATACAAATATGTTAATTGATTTAAAAATTTACGGCATGTACGAGTTTTTGGGAATATTTTGTTTTTAAAAGAATTTCTGCGCCATCAAATTGATGAAATGTGTGCAACTTTTCTGTAAACATTTATATCAATCCAATTCAAAACACTAGTTTAGCTATTTGCACTACATTTTTTGTTTCTTTGTGTTCAACACTAATTTCACCTCCAAAAATACACTAATTGTCGATTATGTCACACCCGGAATATGGCGGCCTTCTAATGAGTTTGGTCCGATTAGTGTCAAAAATTGGCATCACCTTGTAATGATTACACCATGAAATCATCTGGTCTGCCCTTTCATGCGACCCTGTCGGCCTGATTAGGCAACTCTGGTTTTCTCGGACGATCTTGCAATCCTGTCAGCCACATTTTCGCACCAACACATAAACAACGTAAGAAATGCATCTGTGTTTCTCTGGTTAGTGAACTAAGATTTTTACCCCCTGAGCGTAAAGATGTGACTTATTGAATGACCTGTTATTAATAGTAATTTAATCCCATACTAGTATATAGTTACCTAAAATGACAAATACAATTTGCTTTTTGAAAAATACAAAACAAAAAAATATTACATTATATAGTATTTTTAATCCAAGGCATTGCTAACAGAAACCGAAGCAAACGGCTGCTGCAAATCAATAAGTCTGTTGTATACTTTGCAGTGAATGTTCTATTAAAATATAGATAAGGAATGCGAAAAGCTTTTCACATTTCTGCTTATATACTCAAACATACAGTGGTTCATTCATTCGTAGTTGGTGTTTCATACTGTGAACACGATTCATTTCGCGGATATTGTATTTTGTTTCTATCAATAAAAAGAGGTATTTCACAACAACACAAAATGAGTATCGATAATAACTCGGTGGGTTCGAGGAAACTAATCGCTATTGGAACGATTACTGCCATAGCGGCAATTGGTTTCATTCCTTTATCTCAGTCTGAGTATTTCTCTAGAGGTACGTAAAATCAGTAAACAATTGAAAAAATTACAATTCAATTTGATTTCCATACGTCTATTTCAAAAGATGATTTACATGTTCATGTTAATCTCCTTGCATTTATTGGGAGTCTCTCATTAATAGCGGGAGCCATTAAGGTAAGTAAAAAATTTTCAATATTTTATCTTCAACCAATAGAATGACGTTTTACTCAACTTAGCACGAACATCGTTTGGTATATCCATGGTTACTCACAATTTCTTTTCAAATATACGCTATAATGTTTGCTAGTGTTCGCCTTTGTTTGTATGATCTATACAGTTGGGAGGGATACCTAAAGTTGCTTATAATGTACCTCACTATAGGTAAGAACTATCTTAACATACATAAAATGATGAAGTTCATTTTTTAAATTTATACGCAGGAGTGGCTCTATTCTTCATGAAGGTTGTCCACACTCAATTCAAGGTAATGAGGAAGAACGACGGAGCTGAGGGTTTCGTAGCCATACCAACTGTAGTTGCAACTGTTGATTGATGATATGAATTATAGAATGATTTTATATTTTACGGAATCACATTCAGACTGCACCAAAATAGATGCGTAAATCTTGAAACAAACCGAATTTGATTTTTCTCTTTTATATATATGGGAGAATGCCACTGCTCATTTTTTTACTGTTTCAAAGATATGACATACTAGTTTTTCTCTGATATGTGAGGGGTGAGAAAATTACAGATTATATTAAACTATCTGGACGAGTCAGACGTCCCTTTATTCTTTTTCATTGTGCTCTTTCACACCCAACTTAATTTACATCTATCTTTAACTTTCCAAATATAATTTTTCGCTTTTCGCTTTCTCGTATCGGTCTCATCGCTATCCTTTCCCCTACATTGGCTTTGTGATCAACGTTGCATAATATTGCTTTGGTATATTACGACTTTGACTAGGATTTTTTTAAATTTTCGAACACATTACCGAATTTTTCGAATATGTCACAGCCAAAAATTTTTTTTATACCTTGTACCAAAAAAGGGTATATTAAAGTTATATATTCAACCTATAATATACAGCTGCCATAGGAATGATCAGCCGTAAAACCCCATTTACTAAAAAAAACCCTTTTGTTTTTCAAGATATCGTAACTATATTTCGGATTAAATGGTTCTGGGTAATTTTCAATTAAATGTCTTAATATTGTGTATGTCGGTTTACTAAACCATAGATATTCCATACAAAAAACATTACCACAAATCTTTGTGTAATGAATAGAAGGTGACGCCAAGGTGTTACAGAAATCGGACCACTCTCATTATATTTATGTTGCGTTCTCATTAAAGCGCCGCAATTCTTTATGTATGACGTCTTAGAAAAATTGCTTTTTTGTGTGATTTACGAAATTTTTACGATGCACTAATATTTACACGCATAACATTTATTATTGGACACAATTTTTGCTTCATTTCATTTAATTAATTTTATTTGTGCAGTGTATTTCAGTAGGTGTGCCTTAATTGTCTGTGCGTCGCGTTTAAGCATTTTCAACCGCAATTAAAAAAAAAACTTTATAAAAGAATGTATACTAATAAGTAAATAAATTAAAATAAGGAATATTATTAAAAAATCAAAAAATAAAGAAAAAAAATCTTTCCGACAGTAGTTTTCGAGCCATCGAACAGGCAGTGTGTAGAAATAAAAAAAAACCTTCGCCATCGCCTTAGCGATTGCGTTACATCGCATAGTTACAACTAGAAAGGCAGGGCTATAGTCGGGCGTAACCGACTATAGAAAACCCTGTACCCAATCCAAAGCTGAATATATTTTTTTGTTGCTTTAATATTTTGTATTCATTATGTAAGGATGTTTCAAGATATTTATTTAGTTCATACGGAATTTAAATTTGCAATGCATTCAATTGCACTGGGGATCAATCGAAACACCAGTTCGTTCAGATTGTAGTGGAGTGAGCAAAATATTAAATGAAGACAATTTAAGCCGGCTACGCCAAATATGGTGGACTATTTTATTTTGATCTTTGATAGGTGGCTTCATTTAATAAATTGAGAAATATGAATGAATAATTATTAAAATTTATGGATTTTAATACAATTTTTATTAATTTATAATTGAAAAATAATTAATAATTTACAATTAAAAAATATAGTGCAATAATCGAAACATGCGCAATTGTTAAAAATTAATTACATATTAAATAATGCAAAAATTCGCATTAAAAATGTCTTTGATATTTAACCATTAATTTATTACTTATTAAATATCAAAAGTCGACCCTAAAATAGACATTTTTCACACTAGGATTTAGTGCGAGCAGCAAATGAATATGCAGAAATGGAAACAATATCAATTGATACGAGTATCACATCAAAAGCGCACACATAAAAAAATTAAAACCGACATCAAAATAAAGTCAAGCAGTTGTCATTCAAGCATAAGTGCGAGCAGCATATGTATAGCAAAGGCAAGAAATACAAACATAAAGAGCAGACCACAGTGAATTATGGAAAATTTTAGCAGTTTGCCTTCCAACACACGCTGCCCGCCGCTGCTTGATTTTCAATTTCATTTCAATTTGGCATGCCGTTTGTATGAGATGCGCCTTCTTAGTATATATGTATATTCTCTGGCAAAAGCTTTATACAGCAATAAAAAAATGTTTTGTATACACCAACGGATATGGTTTACATGACAGTCTCGATAGTAGATTACCTTAAAGTAGCACCGTTTACACATATATGTATGTAAGTTAAAAATGTTACATGCTTTTCTGTTCATTTCGCTAAAATTCAATTCAGTGGTCAATGACGAAGACTCATATTACCCATACATGTTTAATATGTGTAATCTATGTATGTGAAGTAAGAAAGAAACAAAGCAATTAACTATTGCACTCTATTGACACCGGTGCACAGTAGACAACATCGGAGACAAAAATTATAGAAATCATTACTAATAAACATATTAGTGGTCATTTATATTACTGGCGTACTGTCATAATGTGAACAACAACAACAACATTCATATAAAATCTGTTTCGGAATTTTTTAATTTTTCTACCCTTATTAGCAGCAGCTAAACAAAGCAACGATCTATATAACACAGCAATAAAAAACTACTGATAGCGCACGCAAGCAAACCTGTCTGTAGGTGTTTTGTCTTTTTATTTTCTCTTGAGATATCTTTACATAGTTAATACAAAATATTAAAGCAATAGAAAAATTTATTGGGGGATTGGGTATAGGGTCTTTCTAGTTTAAAATGTTTTTGAATGTTTTTTAAATTTTATTTTGACCATAATTCTTGTACTGTAATTATCTACATTTAAAAAAAAACCAACATGTGTGTATGTGCGGATATATGTTTTGGAATAGTCTGTTTTATACATATATAAAGAGATAAGTATAAAAAACAAACATTAAGTGTTAAATTAAGAATATGAGTAAAGACCTTTTTCATTTTTTCTATTTACTTGCACATTAGAGATAATTGTCCAATTAAGTACATTATATAGTATTTTTAAATCAAGGCATTGCTAACAGAAACCGAATCAAACGGCTGCTGCAAATCCATAAGTCTGTTGTATACTTTGCAGTGAATGTTCTATTAAAATATAGATAAGGAATGCGAAAAGCTTTTCACATTTCTGCTTATATACTCAAACATACAGTGGTTCATTCATTCGTAGTTGGTGTTTCATACTGTGAACACGATTAATTTCGCGGATATTGTATTTTGTTACTATCAATAAAAAGAGGTATTTCACAACAACACAAAATGAGTATCGATAATAAATCGGTGGGTTCGAGGAAACTAATCGCTATTGGAACGATTACTGCCATAGCGGCAATTGGTTTCATTCGTTTTGCTCAGTCTGACTATTTCTCTAGAGGTACGTAAAATCAGTAAACAATTGAAAAAATTACAATTCAATTTGATTTCCATACGTCTATATCAAAAGGTTATTTAAATCTTCATGTTAATCTCCTTGCATTTATTGGGAGTCTCTCATTAATAGCGGGAGCCATTAAGGTAAGTAAAAAATTTTCAATATTTTATCTTCAACCAATAGAATGACGTTTTACTCAACTTAGCACGAACATCGTTTGGTATATCCATGGTTTCTCACCATTTCTATTCAAATATACGCTATAATGTTTGCTAGAGTTCGCCTTTGTTTGTATGATCCATACAGTTGGGAGGGATACCTAAAGTTGCTTATAATGTGCCTCACTACAGGTGAGAACTATCTTAACATACATAAAATGATGAAATCCATTTTTGAAATTTATACGCAGGAGTGTCTCTATTCTTCATGAAGGTAGTCCATACTCAATTCAAGGTAATGAGGAAGAATGGCGGAGCTGAGGGTTTCGTAGCCATACCAACTGTAGTTGCAACTGCTGATTGATGATATGAATTGTAGAATGATTTTATATTTTACGGAATCATATTCAGACTGCACCAAAATAGATCCGTAAATCTTGAAACAGGGGTGAGAAAATTACAGATTATATTAAACTAGCTGGACGAGTCAGACGTTGTTCTGTCCTTCCCCAATTCTTTTTCATTGTGCTTTCCTTTCCTTTACACCCAACTTAATTCACATCTATCTTAAACTTTCCAAATATAATTTTTCGCTTTTCGCTTCAATAAAAATAATTTCAAGTAGAAAAACTTTTATGTTCGCCCCCGTCTCCTCCAACGATCGAACGCGTGTTTTTCTCGTTTCGGTCTCATAGCTATCCTCTACCCCACATTGGCTTTGTGATCAATGTTGCATAATATTGCTTTGGTATAGTACGACTTTGACTAGGATTTTTTCAAGTTTTTGAACTCATTATCGAATTTTTCGAATATATCGCAGCCAACAAGTTTTTTTATACCCTGTACCAAGAAAGGGTATATTAAATTTATGCAAATGTAAGTAACAGACAGAAAGAGACGTGGCAGACCCCATAATGTTTATATATTCTTGATCAGCATCGAAAGGCGAGTCGATCTGGCCGAGTGTGTCTCTATGTTTGTCTGTCCGTATGAACAAACGGATCTAGAAACGGTAAGACCCTCAACCACCAAATTTGACAAGAAGACTTTCCTAATCCATAGTCATAATAAGTTTATTTTTTTTTCGATATTCAACCTATAATATATAGGAATGATCAGCCGTAAAACCCCATTTACTAAAAAAAACCCTTTTGTTTTTCAAGATATCGTAACTATATTTCGGATTAAATGGTTCTGGGTAATTTTCAATTAAATGTCTTAATATTGTGTATGTCGGTTTACTAAATCATAGATATTCCATACAAAAAACATTACCACAAATCTTGGTGTAATGAATAGAAGGTGACGCCAAGGTGTTACAGAAATCGGACCACTCTCATTATATTTATGTTGCGTTCTCATTAAAGCGCCGCAATTCTTTATGTATGACGTCTTAGAAAAATTGCTTTTTTGTGTGATTTACGAAATTTTTACGATGCGCTAATCTTTACACGCATAACATTTATTATTAAACACAACTTTTGCTTCATTTCATTTAATAAATTTTATTTGTGCAGTGTATTTCAGTAGGTGTGCCTTAATTGCCGGCAGCTGCTGGCAGTTGGCTTGCCTATGCGTCGCGTTTAAGCATTTTCAACCGCAATTAAAAAAAACTTTATAAAAGAATGTACACTAATAATTAAATAAATTAAAATAAGGAATATTATTAAAAAATCAAAAAATAAAGAAAAAAAATCTTTCCGACTGTAGTTTTCCAGGCATCGAACAGGCAGTGTGTAGAAATAAAAAAAAACCTTCGTCATCGCTTTACCGATTGCGTTACATCGCTTACTTACAAAAAACTGCGTAAAACGTATTATGAATTCTTTTTTCATAATTTTGTGTGATCATTTTTGCTTAAAATTTCGGCTGAAAATACTGAGGCAAAACTGATTTCAGCCAATAGACCAGCTTATAGACATTATTAAATGTCAAAAACATTCTGACATAGTTTTATGTCTACGCTCTCGATAACAAAACTCTGTTAAGCGCCATGCAGCGAATTTACCGCGATCAACAGCGGCACAATAGCTTCCCCGAGTCTCGCTCTGTGGTTATTGTTCGTAACAGCGAGACTTAACAGCAGCATAATAGTTTTTGTCAATTTGCTGATGACAGCTTTGATTTTATAAATGTTATTTGTCACTCAATGTAGTTTTTGTTATGCACAATATGTTTCGTTGTTTGCTGAACAAAAAGCCGAAGAATATTCTTTTCTGCTCGCACTTATGTTCTTGTTGCTATTTCTCTAAAGAAGCAAAGAAGCACATACACATTCATTGAAAAGTGTGTATTCTGTGCAATTCAACAGCAATGTAAGGCAAAAGCTTTGTACAGCAATAAAAAATGTTTTGTATACACCAATGGATATGGTTTACATGACAGTCTCGATAGTAGAATACCTTAAAATAGTACCGTTTACACATATATGTAAGTTAAAAATGTTACATGCTTTACTGTTCATTTCGCTAAAATTCAATTCAGTGGTCAATGACGAAGACTCATATTACCCATACATGTTTAATAAGTATAATCTATATGAAGTAGGAAAGAAGCAAAGCAATTCACTATTGCACTCTATTTTCATAGAAATCATTACTAATAAACATATTAGTGGTCATTCATATTACTGGCACAATGTGAAAAACAACAACAACAACAACAACAACATTCATATAAAATCTGTTTCGGAATTTTTTAATTTTTCCACCCTTATTAGCAGCAGCTAAACAAAGCAACGATCTATATAACACAGCAATAAAAAACTACTGATAGCGCACGCAAGCAAACCTGTCTGTAGGTGTTTTGTCTTTTTATTTTCTCTTGAGATATCTTTACATAGTTAATACAAAATATTAAAGCAATAGAAAAATTTATTGGGGGATTGGGTATAGGGTCTTTCTAGTTTAAAATGTTTTTGAATGTTTTTTAAATTTTATTTTGACCATAATTCTTGTACTGTAATTATCTACATTTAAAAAAAAACCAACATGTGTGTATGTGCGGATATATGTTTTGGAATAGTCTGTTTTATACATATATAAAGAGATAAGTATAAAAAACAAACATTAAGTGTTAAATTAAGAATATGAGTAAAGACCTTTTTCATTTTTTCTATTTACTTGCACATTAGAGATAATTGTCCAATTAAGTACATTATATAGTATTTTTAAATCAAGGCATTGCTAACAGAAACCGAATCAAACGGCTGCTGCAAATCCATAAGTCTGTTGTATACTTTGCAGTGAATGTTCTATTAAAATATAGATAAGGAATGCGAAAAGCTTTTCACATTTCTGCTTATATACTCAAACATACAGTGGTTCATTCATTCGTAGTTGGTGTTTCATACTGTGAACACGATTAATTTCGCGGATATTGTATTTTGTTACTATCAATAAAAAGAGGTATTTCACAACAACACAAAATGAGTATCGATAATAAATCGGTGGGTTCGAGGAAACTAATCGCTATCGGAACGATTACTGCCATAGCGGCAATTGGTTTCATTCCTTTATCTCAGTCTGAGTATTCCTCTAGAGGTACGTAAAATTAGTAAACAACTGAAAAAATTACAATTCAATTTGATTTCCATACGTCTATTTTAAAAGATGATTTACATGTTCATGTTAATCTCCTTGCATTTATTGGGAGTTTCTCATTAATAGCGGGAGCCATTAAGGTAAGTAAACAATTTTCAATATTTTATATTCAACCAATAGAATGACGTTTTACTCAACTTAGCACGAACATCGTTTGGTATATCCATGGTTACTCACAATTTCTTTTCAAATATACGCTATAATGTTTGCTAGTGTTCGCCTTTGTTTGTATGATCTATACAGTTGGGAGGGATACCTAAAGTTGCTTATAATGTACCTCACTATAGGTAAGAGCTATCTTAACACACGTAAAATGATGAAATTCATTTTTTAAATTTATACGCAGGAGTGGCTCTATTCTTCATGAAGGTTGTCCACACTCAATTCAAGGTAATGAGGAAGAATGACGGAGCTGAGGGCTTCGTAGCCATACCAACTGTAGTTGCAACTGTTAATTGATGATATGAATTGTAGAATGATTTTATATTTTCAGAAAGTCATGTAATTCTGCAATTTCTTCATTTCTTTATATTTACATATTCTTCGCTAATTGCTCTTTTGATTGAATGTTCAAAACTAAGTATAATATATGCAAGCCATGCCTTTTGTATTTATTTATCACAACCGAATTAAACAAATGGCAAATTAATCGGAAATAACTGAATTTTGCTTTTTTCATATTGACTAGTAGTGCTGGACGAAATATCAATGTTATATCGATACATCGATGTTTGTATATTTTTTTCGATCATCGATATTTTTTCCCGATTATCGATATTTTCTACTAGTTTCACATAACTGAGAAAAAAGCGCGGGAAAAGCTAGGTAAGTGAAAAGCTTTAATTGCATCTTTTAATAATAAAGCTTAATTAAGAAATAAAAAATATTAATATTTTAAAAGTATATTGGTAGTGGCAATTCTTGGAATTGGAGAGGTTTTTGAAAAATTCGAAT
Organism: Stegana nigrithorax; assembly: GCA_037044495.1. Taxonomy (NCBI): domain Eukaryota; kingdom Metazoa; phylum Arthropoda; class Insecta; order Diptera; family Drosophilidae; genus Stegana; species Stegana nigrithorax. Next base: position 88,107 of record JBAMBQ010005038.1, on the reverse strand, counting down.
GGAATACGTAATTATAATCTGGCAGTTGCAGTCTTATTGGTGTGGCTCTGCATTTTTATCATATATTGTATATATGTTTTTATATGTAGATTGCAATAATGCGAACTCTATTGAGTTGGACAGTGAAGTTGATGAAGAAATCTCTAGTAAGCGGGCAATAACAATACCGGGTTTGATACGTTATCAACAATAACAATTTTTCCTTAGGGGAATTAACTGATAAGAATTTACAGATATGCTCAAAAAAGTTCCTCTGCGTTCCTGCAACGTCCATTGAAAGCGAGCGAATGTTTAGCAAAGCAGAGCTACTTGTCAGCGATAAAAGGGCATCCCTAAAATCTAAGCATGTAGACATGCTTATTTTTATACCCTGTAACAAAAAATGGTAAAGGGTATATTAAAGTTGTGCAAATGTATGTAACAGGCAGAAGGAGGCGTGGCAGACCCCATTAAGTATATATATTCTTGATCAGCATCGAAAGGCGAGTCGATATAGCCATGTCCGTCTGTCCGTCTGTCTGTCCGTCTGTATGAACAAACGGATCTCGGAAACGGTAAGACCTACAACCACCAAATTTTGCACGAAGACTCTCTCAATCCATAGGCATAACAAGTTTATTTTTTTTTTCGATATTCGTCCTATAACATATAGCTGCCATAGGAACGATCGGATGAAAACCCACATTTAGTAACTAAAACCCTTTTGTTTTTCAAGATATCCTCACCAAATTTTAAATTTAAAAGTTTTAGCCAATGTGTAATCACATGTCTAAATATCATGTATATCGGTTCACTATATCATATAGCTGCCATAGGAACGATCGGCCGAAAAACAACATTTACTGAGAAAAACTTTTTTGTTTATTAAGATATCGTTACCAAATTTCGGATTTGACAGTTTTAGGTAATTTCCAATCATAATCCTGAATATGATAAATATCGGTTTACCAGAACATATAGCTGCCATAGGAATGATCAGCCGAAAAATGGCTTTTACTAAAAAAAAATTTTTTTTTTGTTTTGGATTGGGTACAGGGTTTTCTATAGTCGGTTACACCCGACTATAGCCCTGCCTTTCTAGTTTTCTAATGTTTTCGTTTCGCCAAATTGTTGGTGGATGTATTCTCCACGTTTACGAGCATACTGATTATTGTAAGTGTTGTTAGCACTTTGTTTTAATTGCTTAAGAACTACTGGCGTGGAAAATGACCTCAGAAGATTAGGAGCAGCAAAAAGAAAGAAAAAAAAAAAAAAAAAAACAATGATATAAAAGAAAAAGAACACAAACAATAACTTGAACAGGGCTATTGCAAAAGTAACTGATGACTTATAAATGCAAATATACTAAAGCTATTAAGAAACTATTTGTCATTTGGCACATCAACAATACACACGGTCACAAACAAACATACAGGCACGAACTGAGGAAGACGTAAGGTATTGGTAGATCGCACGCTCATGTTTCGATCTTCTTTCTCCAAACCAAGAATTGTGACTCCGAAGACTAACATGCCACAATTAATTAAATTTACTTGTTGCAAACAAAAATATATATATATATATATATATATGGATATAAAGAGAAAGTTTCTTGTAATAACGGATAGCAAAGGTGTGCGGCAGAAATTTTTTTATTTTAATGCCTAAATTTTCATATATAAATTTTTCCTGCTGTGCTTGCCTTATGCAAATTATTGATTTGATAATGTGGTAATGACACGTGGAGATTCCGGTATCACAAGATGCAAACGCAGGCCTCGTGGAGAATGCGATCAGGAAGCTGCTGGTCTCCAATGATTGGCCCCGTGGCTCAATAACCAAGTAGTTGCAGATGATTTCTAATAATTGGCCTTTTGGCTCAGTAATAAAAAAAATTAAAAGATTATGTTGGGAAACAGATGGAAATTAAAAAAACTTTCGTCGTCGCAAGACCGATTGAGCTACAACACGCTGCTTAAAACTTATTATGAAATATTTTTTGATAATTTCGGCTGAATAATGGGACAAATACTGAGGCAAAATTACTGGAGCGCATTAAAGCCGATAGACCATATGTACGAGTATGTATAGACATTATTAAATGTGAAAAAAAAAAAAATTAATTGAGTAATGAAGAAAACTATACAAGTAAATTATAAAAGAAGGCAGTTGTACATGTCTATATCTAAGCCAAAGCGAATGAAATGATTCAAGACCAACAAAAACAACAACAACCGCAGATCGAGCAGACAAAATAAAGTAGAAACAACGAAAAAGTAGTGTTACACATGCTTTTATCACAGCGACTGTTAAGCACGTCATACAAGTGGAAATTTTTGTTGCTGGGCGCAATAAAGACACCCAGAATTCTGCTAGTAGTGCTTTGCTATCCTGTGCCGTAGTGCTTTGCTACTCTGACTTTAGATTTTTGTTTGATTTGATTGGCATAGTAGAATGCATATGTTTGTTATTGGACTTTTTCGTTGTCGCTGTGTGGTGATTGCCTTCTCATTTAAGTTTTTTCGTGGCGATTGCCATTTTTTCGCATTTCAAGAATGTTGTTGTTGTTGAAATAGTGGGGAGCGTATATTTCTTCTGCTAATTAATCTAAAAATTAAGAAGCAGCACCAAATATTTTGTGAAAATAAGCAATTAAAATGACTTTGAATTTTAAAACTTCTTAAATCATGATATATTCGTTATTTGGACTGTTACTGTCCAAATGCGTACACAAATTCAATTCGATAGCCTTTTCATACCATGCACACATAAAAAGCACAATGAAATGCCCTTAACAATTAAGAAGAAGCAGAATATTTTCTCAAAACGAAGAAATATGAGCTTGGCAATTCAAACTTCTAAAGTCATTTAATTTTTAAATTTAATCAACAGAATTCTAGGCGTCTTTATAGACGTCCAGGAACAAACATTTCAGATTGTACTACGTGCGGCCTCTATATGATTAACAGTTTCTGTAGCGCAGATAGGTATATAAGTTGTCTCCGCAAAAACTTTTTTGCCGCTGTTATAAGTTTCGTTGTTGCGTACAATAACAACAAACTAGTTGTTGTGTAGCTATTGATCACTCTGTTCATCACAGTTTTGCGCTACTGTTCTCTGTTGGTCGCTGTTGCTAACAAAATTTATTAATAAGCGCAAACAGATAACCTATGTCAAAAAGAATGCAAAATCAATACATGGCTTGATAGAGTGAACTTATGAAAACCAAGGATGTTGGAAATTTGTACCGAGATTTTAAATATTTTTATTTAAAATGATACACATTAGATAGCATAAAACATAAAAAAAACAAATTCATTGACTTTTGAATGAACGCTAAGATGTTATAATACAGGCTGGTTCTAAACTCCGAAGCGGAATTGAACTTTCTGAATTGATTCGATAACAAATTTGGTGTTCTGAGTTCAGAATAATTTTGTTATATATAATTTTTAGTCAGCTGATTTGGATTTTATTTGTAAACATAAAAAAAGCTCATTTCTAGGTGGGTAGGTGGCAAAAATGAATGGATTATTGAAAGTACCAAAAGCTACTGAATTATGCATGCATATTTAAAGTAACTCTTGTTTTCAGCAGTTTTTTGCCAAGCTCCGGCTTTCTTAAATAAATACTATTATTAAGGTAGCTTTCTGATATATTTTGTGTTAATATCCTGTAATAAAAAATGGTATATTAAATTACTTTATTGTTACTATTAAGAGAACACAGATCAGCTGATGCGATGGAATTTAACGTCAAACTGCCCACTGGTGTTATCTGGTACTTTAACCCTAATGATAGAAAAAAGGCAGATCATTCAATTCCGTATGATTTGTTGTAAAGTTTTTTGTTGCCGGCCTAAATTTCTGCAAATGTGAAACTTCTCAAAACCCACATATAGATAAACTAGAAACATGAATGAAAAATACAAAAATAGTTGCGATGCAGTATAATTGGAAATTTATTAGATACTAGCAATCCCGGCTTGCTTCGCTACGCGTTTCTTTTTTTCTGCCCAGCTTGTGTAACCGTCTTCGTCTGTCAAACCCGTTAAAAGTGTTTCTTTGACCCATTAGTAATTCCTTTTGATATTCTAATTAGAATCTGATAATACAATTTATATTATATTACAAAATACATAATATTTAAGAGCAGTGGCATTGAAAGCCGATGCTCTTCACGTGCTGCATTGCAACGCTTTATACAGTGTCAGCGGTCTGCCGCCGGTCAGCGTAGGATAAGCGAGGTTTCGTTAAGAATGTTTTGTTAGCGCTAAGTTAGTTTACATTCGGGATTCAAACACACTGCCTGCACCGAGCATTTGTGAAATAAATGTATTAACTCAAATCCGATGTTTCCTTTCGATGATTGAAAAATATTTATATCGGGAAGTCTTCTTATTATATTTTGTAGACATGAGCCACATGAAATGATGTTTGAACGAAATTTACTCTCTCGTTTATTTGCTTATTATTTTATAGATGAGTAAATTTTATATTCGCTCACGAATCAGTACAATCAGTAAAGCATTTTTTATCTTTCTCTTAAGCAATCATTCTCTACGCTGCAGACGACCACACACAAGATAATGCGCATTGTTTTGTTTGTCTCCCCACTTCATCTCTGAAGCATGTAGCCTTTGAATTCTGTAACATCTTTTTTGGACTTACACCTCGCTAAAAAAGTTTCACTTCAAAAATTATTAAAATCGGTTCAATGTTTTTTGATTGAAAGCGTTACAAAATTTTCGTGTTTAATTTTATATCTCTCTTCTCGTGTCACGTGGGAAAATGTTTGTTCTCATACTCCTCCGAAACGGCTTGACCGATTCTTATGAAATTTTTTATGCATATTCAGTAAGTCTGAGAATCGGCTACTATCTATTTTTCAAACCTCTAAGTGTTTTTATTATGTGGTATTAAAAATACATACAACCCTACAGTAAACACAACGGAGTAGGGTTTCATATTTCTGTCAAACAAGTTTCATATTTCTGTCAAACAATAAGCCTTTTCTCAGTAAACACAACGGAGTAGGGTTTCATATTTCTGTCAAACAAGTTTCATATTTCTGTCAAACAATAAGCCTTTTCTCACTCTCTCTACAGTTTTCGGTTATTATTAGTGTTTTAATTTTGAGTGTAATTCGCACGATCAGTTAATTAAGTGATTTACATATAACCTCTAAAATACTCAACACGTGTCACGAGTTCCCGCAAACAACGGCTATTGAGTTGTAAGTATAAATTATTTTTATACGTTTATCATAAAATCAAAAATTATTCTTTCTTATTTGTATTGTACAGTGAACAATGCCAACAAAACGCAAAGGGGCCAATTTGAGCCGTGATACAAATAAATCTAGAAGGATTCGAAATAGAAGAGCCCAAAGAACCGAAGAACAAGTTCAGGAAGAAAATACTGGAGTGCGTGTAAGAATGTCGCAATTGCGTCAAGAACGCAACGAAGTCATGAAATTAGAACAACGACAATCACACCTTTTTATTGTCAATAGACGCAGAGCAAATGACCAACAACGCCAACAGGCACATCGAGCATTTGTAGCTACATCATTCCTGCGTCTAGCATTCCAGTATGAGCCCGATATTGAATATTATGCTCATTAAAAAGTGGTAATTGGTGCTATGGACAAAGAATGCCCGTATTGTCATGCTTTGAAATTCAAAAATGAACCAGCCGGGATGTGTTGCGCGTCTGGGAAGGTACAACTACCTGAAATTGAAAATTGCTTATCGGCACAGATCCACATTCTAACGTGTTCCTGAAGTCCATTCGAACATTCAACTCATGCTTTCAAATGACATCGTTCGGAGCAACCGAAATAGTTCAAAATACTAATGCAAATGGGCAACAATACAATTCTACATTTAAAATCAGAGGCCAAGTTTATCATAAAATAGGCTAATTGCTGCCAATGCCAAACGAACCACATAAATTTTTACAAATATACTTTATGGGCGGCGAGAACTCCGAAAGTGCACTAGCCAATCGGGTTGATGCACGTTGTGGCTACAATAACCTTGATTCATTCTTTGCCAGACGCATCGTCAGCGATCTGGATGCTCTATTGAATGAGCATAATGAATTGTTGAAAATATTCAAATCCCACATCCACAAATTAGAAAGCGATAATTGCGCTATTGTTATTGATCCTGATAAAACACCAGCTGGAGCACACATTCGTAGATTCAATGCACCTGTTGCTGACGACGTTGCTGGAATCATGGTTGGCGATCGTACAGGTGCACGAGAAATTGTGATTCGTAGGAGAAATAATAATCTTCAGTTCATTGCTGATACACACCGTTCATATGACGCTCTCCAATATCCGCTAATCTTCTGGAAGGGACAAGACGGATATAGCATAAATATTATACAACGAGATCCTGTATCAGGTACTTCATTAATTATGAATTTGATCATTACACTTTCAACAAAACAATTAAATAATTAAACGTAATTAATTTAAATTAATATTTATCAATATATTATTACAGGAGCCGAAACAAACAAGAACGTTAGTTCGAAGCATTATTATGCGTATAGATTGATGATTAGACGCGGGCTGGACAACGTCATTCTACGATTTCGAGAGCTTTGTCAACAATTCATGGTCGACATGTACGCGAAGATAGAGGGCGAACGACTACGATACTTACAATATAATAAACTCAAGCTACGTATGGAAGAGTACATTCACTTGCGAGACGCTATTGTCAACAACGCCGACGCCGCAGAAATTGGTCCAGTCCACGTCATATGCAAGAGTATATACAGGATGCTAAAGACGGGCTAACAAAAAATATTGTTCACGATGTAGCATTAAGAGATTAGTATTATTAAAAAACTAGAAAGGCAGGACTATAGTCGGGTGTAACCGACTATACAAAACCCTGTACCCACTCCAAAAGAAAAAAAAATTTTTTTTTAGTAAAAGCCATTTTTCGGCTGATCGTTCCTATGGCAGCTATATGTTATAGTAAACCGATATTTATCATATTCAGGAGTATGATTCGATATTACCTAAAACTGTCAAATCCGAAATTTGGTAACGATATCTTAATAAACAAAAAAGTTTTTCTCAGTTAATGTTGTTTTTCGGCCGATCGTTCCTATGGCAGCTATATGATATATTAAACCGATATACATAGTATTGGGATATGTAATTGGTCATTAGCTAAAACTTTTAAATCCAAAATTTGGTGAAGATATCCTGAAAAACAAATTGGTTTTTGTTACTAAATGTTGGTTTTCATCCGATCGCTCCTATGGCAGCTATATGTTATAGGACGAATATCGAAAAAAAAAAAACTTGTTATGCCTATGGATTGAGAGAGTCTTCATGCAAAATTTGGTGTTTGTACCGTTTCCGATATCCGTTTGTTCATACGGACAGACAGACAGACAGACAGACGGACATGGCTAGATCGACTCGCCTTTCGATGCTGATTAAGAATATATATACTTTATGGGGTTTGCCACGCCTCCTTCTGCCTGTTACATACATTTGCACAACTTTAATATACCCTTTACCATTTTTTGTTACAGGGTATAAACAATGCTGACAAAAAAAAAATGTTTAATATCATAATGTTGAAAAAAGGGCAGTACAACGTCTGCCGGGTCAGCTAGTACTTTTATAAATTTATAGAAATGCGTAATATAGAACACAAAATCTTACGTTTTTCGTAAAAAAAGTACTGAAACGCAATTCAGAACCAGGGGGTATGTGTCATAAATATTGATGCATGAAATTGAATTTGAGTTTTAGTACATGTCTGTCTGTCGGTTTTTTGTAAATTTGTTATCGCGGCCTTTATTTGCATTATAAAACATCGCGGCCTCTGCTTTGCTGCTCCACACCTCGGGTTACCGCGCATGTGTGTGAATGTTTCCTTTGAAGTGTATTTACATATTTATGCCGGTTCAATTTGAATTGATAATGACAAAATAACAGTCAAGAGAAATTTATTTATACTTAAATATCACATGCTATGTATCAGCTTTGTTTTCAACTCAGTTTGGCTTTTATCGTCCATATGCTAGCACGATACATAAAACCTTATCAATTGGCTGACAAATCATATCGGGATAACATTATTTATGTTGTGTCATTATTGTTCAACAAATACTTGGAATGGCCGTATTGTCTTGCAATATTAAGTATTGGCAACCACTGGAAGCCTTTTCTGCTATTGTATGAATAAATGGATGCCAGAGCATTGTCGTTGTAATGCAGATAATCTCATATTTAATTTAATTTGAAAATTAATTTCTGACCTGTTTTCAATGTTAGCTACTTTCTAATGAATTGGATTTATATTATTTAAATAAATTTTCCATCTGAAACACTAGAGTGAAACCAAAAATTGAAAAGAAAAACATACATACAATAAATCCTAAAAAAAGTCTTTGTGACTTTTATGTTACTTTGTAATATTTTTGTATTTGATTTCCCAATGAAAGTTAATTAAAACCGCATAATAATGACGCAAATAATTGAAGCCATGCTCAAACGACAGATACTGGGCAATGAAAAAAATTGTAGTGTCCAACGGTGTGATAATGGAGGTGCAAGTAAAATCATTGTAGGTGCACAAAGCCCCAATGCCCCATTAATCTGAATTTGTACAGCCTCTTTGTTAAGAAGTAGAGCAAAGCTGCAGGGATAAAAAAAAATTGTTTGCTAATATAATTGGCGCAATGTTGAACAAATGCAGGCGAACTGTATCCGCAGTAATAAAACCTTTTTGTTAATTTTCCCCAAATCAATTTTTTTTGGGACATATTTACTATTGTGATTTGGCTATTTTGGCACTTCTCTGCATAAGCAAAATCCAATCGGAAACATTCATGGTTAAAAGAAGTGAACAGAAATGTGTTATGAGTTTTTTTTTTTTTTTTTTTAATTTGGTCGTGCAATTCTGCTGGCAGATTTGGTGGCATTTTGCGAGTTAAGTGTTCATTAAATACACAAATGCCATTGCCATTGGGACAAATAAATGTGCCGTGCAGCATTACGTATACGCTACGTATACAATGCTTTTTTACTGCCACTTTGTCGAAAGCTGTTTCTGGGCATTTGGCACAGCCGCTACTTGGCTAAGTGGCCGCTTGGCTCCACGTCTGTGGAGCGAATAGCTTCCACGACTTATTGTGGAAATGTGCATTTAAGTATCAATAAAAAGCTGCTATTGGCTCTTCACCGTTAGCCGGCTGCGTTTATTCCATCGCCAAGCGGAAATGTTGGCACACAATTTCAATGCAATTAAGACGATTTTCAAATTGGTTCAGTTCAGTTCAATTTAGATCAGAAAGTGGCCGTTGTACGTTTAGATGCAGTGTTCGTCGAGGGCTTCTTCTGGAGCTGGGAGTGCGTTTGGCCACTGCGAAATGGGATGGGATCAAATGAAAGTCCTAAGTGCTCCAAATATGCGCCGCATTTATTTTTAATATTGATGCAATATTTTGTTAATCGATTAAATTGATTGCTAACAGTTGATTGATGATTGACGGAATCGAGCAACGTGCAAAGCAGCTGATGAGTGTTGGATCCATTTGATATGTGTATAGACACAGCGAGACATATCACTCTGAGCGGCACATAAGGGCGAATGCGACACGTGTAATGAAATATGCTCGTAAGTGTTTTTGTATTTTATATACTGAGTATACTGTACATAGTCGCACATGCTCGAAAGTATATAAGCGTACATATGTGCATACATTCGAAAGTGTATGAGCTCGGTTTGACCTAATACAATATTCGCCGTTTTCTATCAGGTGCCAATGCGCTCTTTAGGAGATTCATGTGGTTCGAGGGATATGATTTTCCTTAGTGAATTTGCAAAGAGATTTGACACGATTAAATTCTGATTGATTTACTAATTGATGGATTCGATTCTATTGCGAATGTCATGTAATTTTTCATTCGATTATGCAGCCGATTTGAACTAAATAGATCAAAGTGTAGCTGCATTATTTGGAACAGTACGAGTACAATATGGCAAATACTTGAATAACTTCAACTCGAATATATGGTAAAAAGTAAATAAAGTTGCTGTTCATATGATGCTGCAGACTTACCTATCGACAGCAATCGCCACTAAATGTAAAATAGACGCCGTGCAGCATAAAACATCGCATGATGTCCAGATATCGCACAGCTCCGGACCCAGTATCCAGCCATTGCTAATCTGAAAAAGAGAACACTTTCACTTAAATGAAAGTAAGACGTTGATTCTGTCGCTGATGTTAAGTTGCAGCTTTTCCTTGATTGGTTTCATCTTTGCAGCTTAATGATTAACTGCAATTGTGGCTTACCTCGTATACTGCGCCCAGGGGCATCACCAGACAAGCGACCAACAAATCAGCGACTGCCAAGGATGCAACCAAATAGTTGGCGACGTTCTGCAGATTACGTTCCAATATGATGGCAGCAATTACAAATACGTTGCCTGCAAATCGAGCAAAAGCGAGAATAAAAGTGAAAACAGGAGAACAAGAATTAGCAACTTATGGTATGAATGCATGGAGCAGACTATAAACTAGAACATATTATCGCTATTCTGTTTTAACTAAAAAATAAAAAAAAATTTTCATAGCTTAATTGCATACTATTATACATATCATACATTGACTTGTACAAATTTAAATTTCCTTTATATAGGGTGATTCATTTAGAAGCTTCTTTTTTTAAATTTTAAATTAAACATACGAAGAGAAGGTCAAGGCCGAATCTTTATTAAGTTATGGACGAACATTCTCTGAAAAAAATTTTTTGTTTGGAAATAATTTCATTCAAATGTTGGCCGCGACTACGACGTAGGTGGTCCATTCGGGAGGTCCAATTTAGGATCACTTTTTCCAGCTCTGCAACCGGTATCTGCTCAATTACGTGAGTGATGTTGTCTACCAAGTCCTGGATTGTAGCTGGCTTATCGACGAAGACTTTTGACTTGACATAACTCCAGAGTAAAAGTCCAAAGGTGTGATATCGCACGATTTAGGCGGCCAATTGACAGGTCTGAAACGCGAAATTAACTGCTCGCTAAAATGATTTCTCAATAAAGCCATTATGTCGTGCGATGTGATTGCCGTGGCCTCATTCTGTTGGAACCAAATATCGCCGACACTTCGGGCTTCAACTTCAGGCAACAAAAAGTCCGTTATCATGGGCCTTAGCGGGCGCCATTGACGGTAGTGTTCTGTCCGGCCTCATTTTCGAAGAACACCAAACAGTGTATTTCTGTGAATGTAACGGTAGTTCGAGAGTCTCTTCAGGTTGCTCATCAGCCCGAATGCGGCAATTCTGTTTATTGACGTATTGACCATTAAGCCAGAAATGTGCCTTATCATTGAACGAAATTCGATGCGAAAACAGCGGATCTTCGTTGAGCTCTTCCAGAGCCCATTGACTGACATCGTTGCGGTGTGAGTCTTTCCATGATGATTTGTTAAACATTAATGAATAAAAATAACATGACAACATGCTACTAGTAAAATTGACAAAAAAACCTCTTAATGGATCACCCTATACAAACAAGTATATTTAAATGTTAGAGTAGATATTATTTTTGTAAAAAATTGTACGTGACCTTATTACATATTTTTCACAATAATTTAATAAAAACTAGAAAGGCAGTCTATAGTCGGGCGTAACCGACTATAGAAAAGCATGTACCCAATCCAAAACTGAATATATTTTTTTGTTGCTTCAATATTTTGTATTCATTTTGGAAGGATGTCTCAAGAAAAAAAAAATTTTTTTTCATGTAAAAGTAATTTTTCGGCCGATCGTTCCTATGGTAGCTATATGTTATAATAAACCGATATTTATCATATTCGGGAATCTGATTGGATATTATTTAAAATAATTAAATCCAAAATTTGGTAACGATATCATAATAAACAAAAAAGTTTTCCTTGAATGAATGTTGTTTTTCGGCCGATCGTTCCTATGACAGCTATATGATATAGTAAACCGATAAATATAATATTAATTCGTATAATTGGACATTAGCTAAAACTATTAAATCCAAAATTTGGTAAAGATATCTTGAAAAACAAAACGGTCTTTGTTACTAAATGTGGTGTTTTGGCCGATCGTTCCTATGGCAGCTATATGTTCGAAAAAAAAATAAACTTGTTATGCCTATGGATGAGCAGAGTCTTCGTGCCAAATTTGGTGATTATAGGTCTTACCGTTTCCGAGATACGTGCGTTCATACGGACAGACGGACAGACAGACGGACATGGCTAGATCGACTCGTCTTTCGACGCTGATCAAGAATATATATACTGCCACGCCTCCTTCTGACCGTTACATACATTTGCACAACTTTATTATACCCTTTACCATATTTTGGTACAGGGTATAATTACCATTTTTTGGTACAGGGTATAAAAAGGCATTTTAAATTTGCACCGCTGCCGTATATCCCATGCAATGCTTGTTTTATTTCAGCACCGGCAACCTATTACACCTTCTTCATCTTTGGTGACCAGTTGATTATTTTACAAATTTAAGCGTTGCATCACTATTCCAGTGTGCCCCTCATGCCCTTGATGGCCATAATCTAAGGTATGCTGAATTGCATTGTCATGCTTTTTGACAAACTCAATTCGGAATCGGCTTTCCTCGACTTCGCCGAAACTTCAAGTCTAGCGATTGTCCACTCACTTCGCCGAAAATATGATTCGAAAAGTCTAGTGCCATGCCATGATACTCACAACTGGGATGTATCTTGGAATATAATTGTTTTATTGTCTGGTGCTTAAATTCTGGCCTACACACATGACACTTAAGTATTTAAAATTATTTGATTTTATTTTAGTAATATTATGTTACTATTCGATTTCAGATGAGTTCAGTTTAATTTTTAGATTTTCGTTTTTAATCTCAATGAACTTTTATACCCTGTACCAAAAAATTGTAAAGGATATATTAAAATAGTGCAAATGTATCTAACAGGCTTGGCAGTACATATATTTTTGATCAGCACCGAAGGACGAGCCAATCTAGCCATATTCATCTTTCAGGCCGTCTGTCTGTCCGTCTATATGAACGCACAGATATCCGTTAGACCTACCACCACCGAATTTGGCACGAAGTCTCTCCTAATCCATAAGCATAATGAGTTTATTTTGTATTTTCGATAAAAAAAAACCTATAACATATAGCTGCCAACAATCGGCTGAAAAAGAACATTTACTGAGAAAACATTTTTTGTTTATTAACATATCATTACTAAATTTTGGATTTAGTAATTATAAATAATATCCAATACCTGAATATGATAAATATCGGTTTACTATAACACTTAGCTGCCGAAAAATGACTTTTACAAAGTTTTTTAAAATTTAAACTGAGTGAAGGGTATTCTAAAGTCAGGTTTGCCCGACTATAGATCTGTCTTTCTAGTTCTTCTTATGCTTGTATAAGGCTTAGGGAAAAGTAAATTTCAGATGAAAATGTTTTCATCAAAAACAAAAGAAAGAACGAACAGCTTGGCGGGCTAGGCATGAAGCATGGGGAAGTGCATAAGGGCAGTTATGGAGCAAAACTTTAAAACTGCCAAAGTTTGTTGACGGTCGCGTTCGTTTTAGTTTAGCGCAGTTCAGTTCAGTCAGTTTGGTTTTGTTGTGAAAAATCAAAAAATTGAATTGAATGCAAGATAAGTGAAATGTTAAATACATACTCGTGATGGAACAGTTTTCCATAGTTGTTAATTTTTGTTTTTTATTGTTGCAAAGAAGCAGAGGAGTTTACACAGTTCAAGAAAATGTCGACTAATCACAACTTGTTACTGTCAACCTCTGCCAAATACTTGGCGGAATTGGCAGTCTTGGCAGTGTTGCTAGTCGGGGCCTGAGTGGCAAACACGCAAGCACGGCCTGAGTTGAGCTGCCGGCTGCATTATGGCACACCTTTGATGTTCCACCTGCATTTAGTCGTTTTATGCTTTCCTTGGTGTTGGTTTTCTATCCTTGTTTCACTTTCGAGCCACTTGATGTCATACCAAGGCAGCGCAAAAGTTGAAAGTAAGTGCAAGACATGCAATTTGTGGCATTGAATTTGTCGTTCAAAGTTACTAAAGGTGCGACAAGCTGACAAGATGACAAGCTCTAGTGACAAGTGTTAGACACGTAAACACACTCATGCCTACCTACATAGCTGCCTACCTGCACTACGGATGTGCACATGAATACGCACACATGTACGTATGTATGTAGGAGCCGCCGTATGCCTGCATGCTGCTGGAGATGCATTTTTCCTTTACGGCATAGACATGCGATAGACTGACATTTGGCACTTACATGCAATTACACACTTCAGTGCAAAGGACAACTATCGCCGAAAAGTGTGCCACAGTCTTCTTCTTGACTTTTCACAAGCCGTTTTAGATAAAAATATGAAAAGAAAAAGTCAATTTCTGTTTCTTTAAAATTTTCACTCCTTTATCATGAATCAAAAAGACATTTTGTTAAAAGCTAAAGCTTTTTTGATTTCTAAATAGTTTTAGTCCTCTTCTTTAAAGAAGGCAACTTGATCTTACATAAAATACATTCTATACTCTATCAGTGTCTCCCATATAACGATTATGGAAACCAAATACTAATCATATTTGGCTCCTTGATCTATCTGTGTATCGTAAAGTAATGTATGATATCATTTATTCAACAGCTGTCAATTTGTTCATGAAGACGGCCCTTCGGTGAAGAAATCAAAAGGTGGCGCTACGAAAGGTTGGCATTTAAATGTTGCCGAAATTCAGCAAAGTTTGAGTTTGTTCGTGAAATCGGTTCTCGTGTAAAATTTAAGTCGAAAAAAAAAATTTTTTTTTTTAGGCCGTTTGTATAAGCGTTAAGCGTAGTTAAAACACGGTCGATCTGGGGACAAAGGAAACCATCATCTATTCAAGTAGGCAGCAGGTATAATTGTGTTTGTTTACAAAGTAAAAAGAAAAACGCCTAGAAAAAGGCGAAGTAAGGATTCGTTAAGTTGGCCGCACCGCACGCCATAGACAAGACAAAACAATGTCCCACTGCGACGGGTATAAGACTGCGGCAATGATAATGATAGCGAAAAGGAATAGAGGAACTAGAAGAAGATTGGCTGATATAAAAATAAAATACGGAAAAGAAATAACAACACAAGCCAAGCCAAGCCAAGCTAAGGCGAGAAGAAGTGAGTAGCCAACTAAATAAGCACAAATTGGAGCAAAATCAAAAAGGAAATAAACCAAAGTAAAAAAAAAGAGCGCAGCTTATGCGAAGCATTTAAATGGAAAATGCGAAAATTGAAATGGCAGGCGCTATACGATTTAAGGCATGAGCGACTCCACGACTGAATGAGTGGATAAATGAATGCATGAATAGATGGATTTGTAAGTGAGTGACATTGAAACATATAATGAAGCGTACAAGCCCGTGTGCACCTTAGTACGCTTAGCCCCGCGCGTCTTTTGTTTATTTGTTCACGATATTTGGACGATGTCTGATTCGGTTTATTTACCTGCGATGGCTCGACCCATTCCAACTGAGCTGTATTAGGTTTTAACTGCCTACCACAGCCCAGTAAGCCCAGCGCTGTTCATGTGCGTGACTGCCCCGCTTATTTTTAGGTAATGAAAATCGTTCCTTCTGGAGGCGCTTGTGCTTTGTATGGGTAGAGGAGGCATTTAAGAATTTTTCTTTACAGTATTAGTGTATGCATACAAAACTTACTTATGAATATATATTATTGTATAAAACTATATGCATATGTATGCAAGTATATGGTTTGAGCTTTAGTTACAGAGCATACTGAATGCATTGGAAATTAACAGGAACTCACTTAAATGAATAAAATCATTTTGCATACACTTTGTTAGCGTTTGCTTTTAAGCATTCTGCATTATCGCCAGCAATGTACAACATGGCGTATTATGATTTTCTTTTTGAGGCCGCTCTCCGGTTTTTGCTTTTGTGTCGTTTCCATTCAACGTTTGAACTGCTGCTGGAGCCGCATGTCATTTCGCTGGTGTCAGCGTTTGATTGATTGCTGGCTAGTTGAATTATCTGTTTACCCATGTTAATCCAGATATTACTTGTCAGCACAAATATACGCAACACACGATCTAATTGTACTCATATGTATTCTGTTGCATATGTGCTAAGCGCTAAAGCAGTCAATATGTGGAAGCTTATTTAATGCTGCGAAGCAAATTTGTGTCTTAAACACATAATAAATAGTACAAAAAAAGAAAAGAAAACAAAAGAAAACAAAAACTAAACCATAGAGAAGCCTTATTAATAGCTAAGCAGCTTGAGCCATAATAAAAATAATAATAAATAACCGAAGGTTCCTCGTCTATCATAAATATCATTAACGCTTATTCTATTATCCGAGTCAGGGATTCCTTGCATTGCCCTCCAATGCGTCCGTATTAGTGTCTGCACGGCCTTGGGTATGGGTTAGGGGCTGAGGCCTGAAAGCTGCGTAGCCTGTGAGTTTGGCTTCATTGAATTGATATGCCCAAACGAAATTTGCGCGTGTTTAGGCTCCGTTTCATTTATTGCGCAACGTCCAGTTCAGTTCAGTTCAGTTTAGTTCGGTCTTGTTTTGTCTCGTTTCGTTTCGTTTCATTTATTTTATTTATTTATGTAGCTACAAAATAATTAGGTTTATGTATATTTTTGTATTATTATTCCGCTTTGGGTTTTCACAATTGTTCTACCTTATTTCCGGGGGTATGTTTTCCTATGAAGCGTCTCTTAAAGTAGCAAACACAACAACATTTGGTATTGTTGTTGCTGGCATGTCTATAACAGAACTTGAGAAATTTACGATATACGAAGGTATTCATGCATAATAAACGCGGTCGTAAGTAAATGTGGTCTTTCTTTCTCTGCCCCTTACAACTGTCATTTTTTGTTTATTTACTGTTTGCTTTTGTTTTTAGTTTGTTTTATTTTATTTCGGTCTTTCCTTTATTAAGGAAACATTGAGCAGCATTCCTTTTTATAGTTTACAAATATACCTCTAAGTTAAAATTTCATTATAGAGGGTACAATATTTGTGTTTTGAATCCAGATGTGCCTACTATATGAACTTATACGATGTGTCCCAAAAGCATTTGACCTGCGTTCATAACTTCTTGCTGGCCTTATATGACTTCTGGATTTGGCTAAGCTTTGATTGAACTTTATATTCCCATCAGAGCTTCAATATTCTGAGCTGTTATAGAAGTTCATTTTCGGAATGTTCTTCAAGGCACTTGTCGCTTTTATCTATCTGTATTATGTTTGTAGTTTGCCCAAACCCTGCTTCCCGCAGTTGTTGTGTGTCATTTCAACATTCATCGCTCAAATCAGTTCGAGTTTAAAGCAAATCTTTATACGAATTCGTTGGTCATATCCCTACATCTCCGTAATTTTCAGAGATTACAAAACTTGATGAAAGCCAAAAGAAATTGAAAATGCATATGCGGTGCACACGGAGTAACTCGTCGCGTTGGCATCTGCGGCGACATGTGTGTTCAGAAATATTCGCTGTTTACGCTCACACTCAACAGAGGTCGATCGGAGGTACAGGCACCAAATTATGAAAGCTAGTCAAATATTTTGAAACGTAACTCGTGTATAGGAGTATTAAGGTATGCCTGACTTGTTTTCATATAACAGTTCGTAAGTACCAGAGTAAGTTAATTTAAGCAATTGTTTATTATTGCCTTTGTTTTTACTAATTGTCTTACCGATTATGGTTATGAGTATCATCAGTCCCAAGACAACCGATGTGGCACCCATTTTGAGCATTTCTGTTATATCGTCGCTGCTGGTGGCATTCTCTACGGTGGCATTTGCTAATGACGTAGTCGTTGTGAAGATGAAGCTGCCGTTAACGATTTCACCAAGATAACCTGATGTGCCATTCACGTCAACAAGCAGCGAGTCGTTGATTAGCATGGCGCCTAGGCCAACAGCAACGATGCCGGTAAAATTGATGCTTGCCGCATCTGTTGCTGCTGTGGTTAATGCTGCCGGCGCCGACGCTGAGACCGTCGCTGTTGCGGTTGCTACTGCATGGCTGCTGGCACTGCTGAGCATTGCTGCGGCGGCGGCCGCCGCTGCGGACAAGGAGCTTGGCGGCATGGCGGCTGGTGTTGCCATTGGCATTGGCTGTGTGGTTGCTATTGCTGCCATATCGATGGCCGCGGAGCTGGCGTTGCCTGAAGCCGCGCTTATTATGCTGGTTACTGTGTTGCCAATGATATAGTCATTGTTGTTAGCACTCTCATCAGAGCTTTCAGCATTGGCCGCAGTGGCTGCAGTCATTGCGCGTTTCCCATTATTATTATCATTGTCGTCATCATCGTCATTGTCAGTAATTAGATACGAATTTTTGTCCATGTTGCTCGCAATGTAGATATAGTCGAGGGCATCTGTAAGTAGTGATTCAATTGCTTTAGGAGTCACTTTTCTATGAAATCGCTAATGAGGCTTTCTCAATTGACCTTAGACAAGAAAGTGAAGGAGAGGCCGAGATAGTCTGCATGTAAAATTTATCAGCTGAATATTTCCCACTAACCTTTGAAACTTGTTACGTGCGCCATTGTTGCTCAGAGTACTATTGCTGCAACGCGATCCACTGAAATTTGCATAAAGTGCAAACGCCGGTTTGAAATTTGAGTGACAGAAATCACTTGGACCAAGAGACGCGCGCAAGTCAACTTTTAAGTCGGCACCGACGATATTGACATGTGAATCAAAGTAAAGTGGAAAATCAAAAATATATTAAAAGAAAAAACGAGCGATCCAATAAGCACGGCAGAAATTCGCTGACGAATATTGTTGCTTGCGTCGCTTATTAGCGGGTGAGTTGGGTGGATGGGTGCGGGTGTAATTGGTGGGTTGGTGTCTTGGTGTTTCTTACTAGTACGGAAAGCTGGCTTAGTCTTGTTTAGCGTAATTTTGGCAAAAGGCGGAAGTTGTAACCTAATGAGCTTTTAAGTGTTTACAGGTTTCTTTGTTGTTCCGCTATTGTTGTTGTTTCCTTTCTTCAATTATGTACACATATGTTTATTATTTTTTATTCCTTGTTTCTCTGCTTCCTTTATTTGGCGAAGCCTTTATCGTTGTCGTTGTTGCTATTGCTATTGTGGCTGTAAATGTTGCTGCTTCAACACTAAGCTCTTTCGCTTGTTCGTAAGATATGCTTTTCCTTCCTGCTGCGGTGCTCATATCCTCAGAGTGAGTTTTTCTTCCAGTGGCAGTGTAAGTTGCTGTTCACCGAATTTGCTTGTTGACACTCATACATTCTCGCCAATATTTGGTTTGTCGAATGGGGCCGACTGCCCCGCATCTGCAGACAGTTAGCGAAACATCTGAAATGAAGAAAAGCAAATCCAGTGAATAAGATTCTCTTAACTAACCAATACATCTTCAATGACAAAATATTTAACTAAATTGACATCTATATTTTTACATTGTTCTATACAAAAATTTACGGATGTTTACGTATTTCGTTCAGACAATGATAGAAAATAAATTCTGCAACACAATTCTCCATCTCCCCATGGGGGAAGCATTTCGTAAAATGATTGTACTGCGCAATTTTCAAAACTCAGTAATATTTTCAGTCGGTTGCAGGCGACTGAGCCTACCGGTCGTCTTGTATAACCTTCATTGCTAATCGCTGCTGGTTCTTGCCCATTGTAGCTGTTATCTTTGCTTAGTGGCTAAGCATTCGGCCGTCAATTTTGTTAGTAGTTTTTTGACACTGTGTACTCAGTTGTCTTGTCGCGCGTTGACAATCCGACCATCGTTGCTAGATTTTTTAGTCTTGTTTGTTTCTCACTTTTATTGTATATTTATTAATATCGTTTTGATTTTTGAGTTATGAATTATAAACGCTACGGTCCCTGAAATGATCCTCATGCAACTCTAACTAAGAAGGTATTTACTAGGCGAACCTAATGTATACATGAAGTATAAAGTTTGTATAAAAATGTAAGTTATTAATTGATGTCACAAACATTTCGAAGGGGGCAGTAGCACATTTATGTAAGTCAGAAAGAGATATTCAAACGCATTTCATTACATTTCAAGTATGTATGTATCAAATCTGTTTTAGCCACTGCTTTGGACAAATTGGGTTTGGTGCAGTAGCCAAAGTCGTTGTCTTGAGTCGGTTTGGTATCGAGTTCGGTGGGCAAGGGAGGAAAATTGTGTTTGTATTATTTTTTCAATAATAATTAGTTTTCATTTATTTGTTTTTTTAAATTATTTATTTTTCGTTAACTTCATTCATTTCATTTCCTGCATTTTTCAACATTTTTTGTTGTTGGATATTCGTGCTTATTTTTGTAAGTCTTTCACACTATCTTTTTTTAGATAGCTTAATTTAATTTCCCTTAGCTCACTTTATGGATGCGTAGACTAACATCGTCGCGAGGTGTATGGAAATCAAATCAAAATGTCTCAAATTGCGCTGTTGTTGTCGAAACTCTGGTTGTTATACCGCCATCATATGCTCCGCTTGTTAAATAATTTAAAGCAATTTTTACAATCATACACAATCACTTTTGCGATAAATAACAATGAACAAATGCAAAATAATATTAAGAGAAAAAACATAAAAATAAAATAAAGGAAGAAAAATAAAAATAAAAAAATCAAAACATACTTATGAGTGAGCGAATAAATGCACGAAGAAAGGGACACCATAGCGTACGCACACACAAACAAACACTAGTGCATCCCGGAGTGCGTGTGAGCCGACGATATGCCCTCCGGAAGTTTGCGTGCACACGTCTGGCGCCATGGCTAGGTGCGCGCCTGGGTGCGTGTCTGACAAAAAAGAATTTGAAAAGCATCAAAATTGTATAAAATTATACAAGATTGTTATAATCAACATATTTTGACTGTTATATGCTTGGATTTCATGAGTATCGGTTTTTTATACCTTGTACCAAAAAATGGTAAAGGGTATATTAAAGTTGTGCAAATGTATGTAACAGGCAGAATGAGGCGTGGCAGACCCCATAAAGTATATATATTCTTGATCAGCGTCGAAAGACGAGTCGATATAGCCATGTCCGTCTGTCCGTCTGTCCGTATGAATGCACGGATCTCGGAAACGGTAAGACCTACAATTACCAAATTTTCCACGAAGACTCACCCAATACATAGGCATAACGAGTTTATTTTTTTTTTCGATATTCAACCTATAACATATAGCTGCCATAGGAACGATCGGCCGAAAATCCGCATTTCCTAACCAAAATTCTTTTGGTTTTTAGGATATCGTTTCCAAATTTTGGATCGTTCTAGCTAATACCCAATCACATATCTAAATATTATGTATATCAGTTTACTATATCATATAACTGCCATAGGAAAGAAAGGTCGAAAAACAACATTTAGTAAAAAAAAATTTTTTGCTTATTAAGATATCGTTACCAAATTTGACAGTTTTAGGCAATATTCAATCATATTCCTGAATATGATAAATATCGGTTTACTATAACGTATGGCTGCCATAGGAACGATCGGCCGAAAAATGGTTTTTACTAAAATATAAAATTTTTTTTTTTTTTTTTGGATTGGTTACAGGGTTTTCTATAGTCGGTTACGTCCAACCATAGCCCTGCCTTTCTAGTTTTCTCTATTTAATGCGACGTCGTCGGCGGTCTAAGTGCAGCCGTTTCTATTTAGTTGAATTTGTGGATATGGAATGTGCTAAATGTTTTCACAAATCTACATCTACATCGTCATCTTTCACATGAAAGGGAAAACAAAATTCGTCATATCTATGTAGTTGTTACATGTATGTATGTAAAGATCATCGGGATTCGAAAACTAAAACCATGCGAGATAATATAGAAAACTGTGATAATCTAAAACGAATTGTGGCCAATAATCTCAAATATGAATGCACTGCGAGGTAAAGAAAAATGTAGGGTTTGCAAGGTTCCAAATGGAGTTAAGTTTATTATGGAAAAATGTACATATTTTGAAATTTAAGAATATCAGACAGATTGTGATTGCGTTGGAAGGTGACAGGAAGGGAAGAGGCTTCCTTTGCTGGTTTTTCTGCTGTTTCGTTGCTTGCTCTCCCGCAGTGTCCAGGTAACCAGATAATTATAATGCGTGGGTGGTTGTTATGAAGGAATTGTCTAATTGTTGATTTATAGAAATAGTCAATTGAGAGGTTTTGAATCAATGTTATGGCAGAAAGGAAATGAGAACTAATTGTATATGGGCTTGTTTTTGATTTGGTAACATCTATAGCGGCGGTAGTGAATTTGAAAACGGAAGGATTGTTGTGCAAGAATGTTATGCAATGAATCAATGAATACAATACGTGTGCCATATGAAATGGTGTGTGTGCGAAATCTACTCTCTCGTTTGTTTGCTTATTATCTGTTCGCTCACGAGAGAGTAGATTTCGCACAGACAAAATTTCATATGGCATACGTATACACACAGAGTCTGCTTGCCTTTAACCCTTTTAGGACCAGTGTTGCCTATAAGCAACATTTGGTGGAAACTGATTGTGTATTTAATATTTTTGTATAGAATATATTATTCAGATTTTCAGAAAAAGTGCATTTAATGGTTTACATAAGAAGTTAATTGATGAGAAACTAATTTGTAAGTCAAAATTGTTGACTTTTGTCTGAGGGTTTTTACAATAACAATGTCGCCTATAGGCACTTTAATTCGGTCCTGAAAGAGTTAAGCAATTTAACATTTCATTTTGAACAGCATTGCAAAACATATAAAAATAGAATACAGAAAACAGTTTTTTAATTTATTAATATTTGTAATAATTATTTATTTTGTTTCTTTATTTACTTAATTACTAATTTATTCTTTCGATAATGGCATAAATATCATTATGCACGATTTTTAAATTTAAATTTCAAACTAATAACAAACGTTACCACATCTCCCTTGTGTTAGTATACAGAGTGGTTTTTTTCATCGGGCTTATTGCTTCATATATCAGAGGAGTAGTTAGAGCTATATGGTGGTAGGAGGGACTGTTTAATTACTATGTTATTTGTAGTGATGCTGAAGGATGTGCCATTTTGTGATTTGGGGCCGTCTAGGTATGAATGTGATGGTAGGGTATCTTTGAGTTCCAGGAAAAGCTTCTGGAAATTGAGTTGGTTGAAGTTTTGTGGTGGTGGTGAAGGTTAATGTAAGTGGATGGGGGTTTGAGAGACCAGATAGTAATGTTATTTTGGTGTGCGGGTATTGAAGTTCGCAGGTTTTTTTCCTGTAGAAATAAATATGTTTGCATTTAGGAAGGGATAATTGTGCCCTAGAATATTGTCACAAGTTATATATTTAAATTTAGTTTAAATTTAGAGTATAAATATTGACAATCTTTTTGATTATGAGGTAGTCATCTGTATAAGCAAAGAATCAAAATTGTTCATATATAGCTATTGTTTTGTTTAATCTATTGTAGGCTATAAGGAATAATATTGCTGATAGAGGTGAGCCTTGTGGGATTCCGTTGGATAGAGGGAGGATGTGTGAGTAATGACAAACTGGCTTCAAAAAAGGGAAATCCATATACCATAACCTACTCGCTTTAGATTATCTGATATCATCCTCCCTTTCAAAAAAAAGCCATACCTCAGTAATTTCACTCGACTTCTCAAAAGCATTCGACAAAATAGGCATACACACCATAGTTGATGTATAGAAAAACTGGAAAATATGCCAAATTATCACCTATGCCTACAACTTAATGTCAATTAGGAAAATTGTGTGAATTGTGTGACTCTAGTTTTGTTTGATCGTTAGAAAGCTTTGTTGGTTAGTGAAGTTAATACAATATATTGAAAGATGAGGATTGGTGCCACAAAATTATCTTATTTGGGACCTTATGTTGGATGAGGATGAGGAAAGGTTAATTTTAGAAGTGAAGTTATCTAGATATAGCAGTTTTAGTTTTAGTTTCTCTTTTGAATAAGGCCTGGATTCTTCAAAAGTTGTTGTTGTTGTTGTACCAGAGTCGATTTCTATTGGTTTTTAGAACATGTAGTTTATTGTTCCACAAAGGGGCTGCTTGCTTTTCTTTAGGTTAACGTTTTTTTGGGGGATAGATAAGTTTGCACTTTGGCGAATTATTTTAGTTAAGTTGGGTGCCTCTTTGTTGATGTTCGTGCTGACAGAGAATCGGTTGGATAGTTTTTTTTGAAGCGGTGGTAATTTGGGGGTAAGTGTGGAAATATGGCTTGAAGGAGGAAATTGTACTAATGTAGAATTGGCTACTGACGTGGAGATAAGGATCAATGAGCCAAGATGAATAAATAGCTATTGTGGAGGAGGGTAGGGCAAAGTTAATATGTATAAAGGTGTGATGGGTACTGAAGTGAGTGGGTGAGCCGTCGTTGAGGATTATTAAGGATGTTGCTTAATATTTTAAGGTGGGTTTCTTGAAGTGAGATAATTTCTTGGTTGCTTTGTTTTGTTAAAATTTGCAATTGATTACACTTGTTGGTGTATCCATTGAAATTCATCGATGTTATGTAGTTTGTCGGAGTACATTACGTCTTTTGAGTAGTATAGCGAAATGAGATACATTGTTGAAGTTGTTTTCACATGATGACAATATATGTAAATACCGATCACGCTTATAAAACACCGTTGTAAAATAATATTAATAAAATGCCTAGCTGCATGTGTGGCGGTGGCATTCCAATAATAAATTATACGATTAATAAATTTAATAAAGCAAGGCCTATCTACCGGCTAACTAATAAATAAGTGTTTCATTAAAGAAATCAGCTGCGCTCCCACAACAGTAGTTTTGTTGTTAGTTTCTTACTGTTTATTGCAAGTAAAAGTATATTTGTTTTGTGTAGAGTTGTTGGTTTTCCGATCACTTGATTATTTATTAGGTTTGTGCTACTTTTGCATTAACTTGGGTAAAAGAAAAATGATGATTCACAAAGTGACTGCTTTTTTTTTATTTTAGTCAAATTATTTGTTTTTTTGTAAAACTAGAATATTGCCACGCGTCCCTATGTTACACAGGGCTACCAGGTACACATATGTGTAGCAGAAAATAACAAACAATCAAATTATATTAAATTTTGAAATTTCGACTCGAAAGTGCGACCATTCAACATAAAATTGAAGACGAAAAGTTTATAACAATAAAACAAATACTAAAGCAAGAAAAAATCCCCTTATAATAATGTAATAAGAACAACTAAAAAGAATCACATAATAGTGATAACATTTAACGGAAAGTGCATAAGGAATAACATAATGTTTATTACAACAAGCACAGATGGAAACCGCGAAATATGATAAACTAATAGTTACAAAGAAGAAGACAGTGCGCAATTTTTTGGGTTGTAAAGAAAATTCTTAGAGTTTGTATCACAAAGACTTATTTGAACAAAAAACAATAATCATAACAACAAATTATCCAATAATGCCGGATGCCGTTCCGCAAATAATCGTTCGGTCTCCTCTATACCGTCGAAGATAACACCCCTCATTTGGTTGAACATGGAACGGAAGAGGCGATAATCAGTTGGCGCAAGGTCTGGAGAGTACGGCGGATGTTGAAGAACTTCGCAATCGAGCTCATGGAGTGCGGCTTTGACTACTTGTGCAACATGACTTCTTGATTCTCGGCTTTGGCGTATCCCCTGAAGCCACCCACTCCTTTCTTTGCTTCATATTGATGTACAGGCACCATATCTCATATCAATAAGCGTGCTTCAAACTAAACATCAAATGAAATGAAATAACTAATATTTACCTTAAAAATTCTTGCAAATATAATAAAATTTTGTTGAATTTCTCTTATAATACAAAGTAAGCATTAAATTAAACAATTAGTATAAACCCGAAGTTTTTTTTATAAAGAAAAAGGTTCTGGTCAATTTTATTCAAATATTTAATCAAATGCAAAATAATTAAATGAAATCAAAATTAAATAATGAATAGCTCCTGTCAAATAATTTTACAAATGTTTTTAGGACTAACTAAACTAAATTCTTTGAGAATTAGTTGAATAAATAGAAATTATTGAAACTTCAATAACGGGAACAGGGCACAACTTCTCTTATTTACTCCACTGCACAAGGCAGAACTAAAGCAAATGATATCAGAGGTAGTATTAGAGGTTATGAGATTCCCAACATTACCTGTTGAACCCAAAAGGCAGATCGACTTCATTAGAAATATGAGTGTAGTAGAAAAGATTCATGGTAAGACATTGTGGAGTGTCTCAGAAAATTTTCAGGTAGTCCAATTACCCTCCATCATTCTAGACAACATAGATTCGATGGCTGTTGGAGATGAGGCAAGTATTAACCGGAAACTACAAGTATAGCTACCGAGACTGCTTAGTGTAAAAGAACCATCCAGTCAGCCAAAAGCACTCCAAATATGCCCGAAAGTGAAAAATATGAATTTCCGCACCCAATTCACAAAAAATAGTTTGCGAGGTCAATACTTTAAGGCCCAAACAATCCAACGACACCCGGTTTTTAAAGGATATTTCTACCCTTAGTTAATATAAGCCCTAACAGGAAACCATGTATGTTTGGAAATTGGTAATGATCAAAAATCCTTGTTAAGCACTGGTTCGAATAAAAATT
Organism: Stegana nigrithorax; assembly: GCA_037044495.1. NCBI lineage: Eukaryota > Metazoa > Arthropoda > Insecta > Diptera > Drosophilidae > Stegana > Stegana nigrithorax. The sequence goes on along the minus strand of JBAMBQ010005038.1, from coordinate 61,484 downwards.
ATATATAAAAAAAAAACATTTATGAAACCCCTGTCTATAACACGAAACCATATATTACTAATTCAATCGGAGGACCACTAATTCCATGCCGACATATTTGGCGTATATATCGGCATTGGTAAACTACAGTTTTTCATTCTACCTAATTTAACAATATTCGATGGAATCATCGGCATCGGCAACGATTCTTTAAAATCCCATAATGCATAAATAACATACATTGTGTAAATTCCGGTCAACTTAGCTCAAGCCATCTTTGCTCGGAAAAGAACCTAAAGCTCGAACAGTTAGTCTCCATGGACCTGAATTTGTTTGCAGAACCCAATGCGAATCTTACGTATGTCACTTTTGTCAAAGCATAAATTCGTACGAGACACGATAGACCGATTTTTTCAAAAATATATCCATATACAATCGCATTAAAGATTGAAATCGTTACTAAAGAATGGCATCGTTCCTTCTTCGAAATTTTCATAAAACTCACCGGTATGGATAGTACCAAAGAAGCAGATCAAAAAAAGGATCGCATGGTCATTGACTATCGTAAACTTAACGAAGACACTAAAGCAGATAACTACGCAATACCGGATATGAATACCATTCTAGCCAACCTAGGATCCAATAAATATTTCTTAACTGTGGACTCCACCAGATAGCTTTGGAACAAACACATATTGAGAAAACTGCTTGCTCTATTAATATTCTCAGTTATTTTCCAACGTACCTTAGACACTTTGGAAATCTTCGACTCATCTTTAAAACATTAGGAAAGCCAAATTTAAAGATACAATTAGATTAAAGCGAGTTAGTCATGAAGGAAATATAATTCTTGGGAACAATGGTTGGATCAAAAGGTATTGGAAGCAATTACCCACTTCTTAATTAAAAGAACAGTTCTCAATTTGCGCTCTCTCTTAGGGGCGACTGGCTATTATCGCAAGTTTATTTAAGGCCGAAATATAAAGGGGAGAGTTCTGAAAGCAACGTCTAAAAAGACATTAATTAATTTAAACTCGCAGTAAATGGAAGCATTTAAGGAATTTAAAAAGTGATTAAAAAAAGTAAAAATTTATACGGACTATTAACATTCGATTTTAGTAATAAGAACACAAATTCTAGAATAAAGAGATGGAAGGCACAGTTAGAGGAATATATGCAAACTTAGCATAACAAATATAGTAGCCGATTTTCTCTCGCGACCACCAATAGAAAAAATTATTTCAACAATGTATAGAGATGAAAGTTCATAACATAATGTCATCTCCAGTTGTCCAAACTTCCATTAATGCCTTCAAAATGCAATTATTTATCAAGCAAGGAGTTACACCATACTATCAAGTCAAAACTCTATTTCAAACACACGTCCGACATAACATCGTCAAATCTGAATTCATCAGAGAGAAACTGATTGAAGTTTTAAGAAATTATTTTAATCCTTTCGTAATAAACTTTGTCGAAACCTCTGAAGCAATTCTGGGCAAAATTCCACCAATCTTTCCAACATACTTTGGAAGTTTTAAGGTTCGAGTATTTTCTTGTACAATCACTAATAAGGAAGAACAAGAGAAAATGATAATCGGAACTCACAATCGGGCACATAGGGATGCCAGGAAAAACAAGTTACAAATATTAGAAAAATGTAATTTCTCACAGTTATCGAAAAAAATAAAGAATGTCAAAAGGCATTTCAAAAGTTGCAAAGAGAAAAAATATGACAGACATCAGAACAATATCCAGGCTACTCCGATTTCAACATGTCCTGGACAGGCTACATGAATATTTACACCACCAACCACTTTAGATTTCTTACAGTAATAGACAAGTTCACAAAGTTTATAGTAGTTAGTCCACTTGAACGCAAAAAATATTGATTTCATAAGGAAACCATTATGCTATAGAACGAGTGAAATATCGGTGTACAGCCAAATAGAAATATCACATTTAACACTGACAGAAATAATGCGGTGTATAATACAAAAATATCCAAACAAGAATGTGCAGGAATTATTCAGTTCATTCAACTACCGGGAAAATACCCGTAGTACCCGCTTTTCAGGAGAACGATAACATGGCTTATGAATAAACCAATCTAAACACACTAGAAAAATTTGTGCAGAAACAGAAGAAAGATTTAAGACACCACAATCAAACAAAACAAAGAACAAAAGTATACGAAATAGGAGCTTAAATTAACACAAAGAAAACAAAAGACTAAGCATACAGAAGATCGTTAAAGAAGACAAAGACACAACAGTTCTAACAGCATCAGGCAAGGTCGTTCATAAAAATAACGTAAAATATTTAAAAAAATAAACTGTTCAATCCTCGCCCATAAAATGCAAAGTCTACTCGAATAATGGAATGACATTAACAAAATACCACGCCATATAGTATGCAATGATTTAAGATAAAATATGATTATATCTAGTTATTTTTCTTATATAAGATTTCCAATTAATTTTTCACGAAAAAAAACTTGACGGAGTTTAATTATATTTCCATTATTATAATTATATTAAGAGTTTACTAGCTTTACCCGCTGCTTCGCTAAGCGTTTTATGTTTTGCGTTTGGAAGCACACATCCTTATCTAAATCTAGACAGACTCCTAAAAATAAGAAAATTTTTTTTCTTTTATATGGCGAGTGGCCTACTTTAAATAGTAATTTTATTTCTATTTCCCTATTTTTATTTCTCTTGCTTATGTAATTAATTTCATCAATTTCTATAAGCCTGTAGTGTTATCTATAAAACACGTGTTTGTTTGACACAATTGGATTACTGCTGCACGATATATGGGTATCGACACTATGAAGAACTGCACGTACTTTTTAAATTACCCAATATAAAATCTGCCCTAGCCTTAGTTATTACAGAAGAGTCTCTGAATGAAAGGTCTAGCGGGAGATATCACTTTAGTCGCCTTTCAGTTGCACTGCTATTGAGCAAGTTTATTACTAGGATATTTGGGTGGTCGGATAGTCTCATTATAACCGCTGACTAAAACAATTTATTTCCTCTGATTTCCCTTGGAATTTGAGTTCTTCGAGAATAGTAGTGAGCAGATTAGCATCATTATTAAGATTTTGTTCTGGTGACAATGAAGAAGTTTTGTTTAGGAGCCAGTAGAGTTATTCTGAACTAGCTATACCCAGCTTTGAGTTCCTGTGGCTGAGTTTGATTAAGTGGAAAAGGAAGATCAGCATATGTTCTTATAAACTTAAATGGACCATTCTAAGAATTGCAGTATATGATAACAGTTGGCAGATTAAGTAAATCAAAAAATTAATAACTTCATCTGCGTTCCTCAATAGTCTAAACTTTCCAAGCAATTCGATCAAGAACTGTTTAAATTGTTATTATTACGGACTGCTGATACTAGTGGACAAATAAATTCATCCCATTGCCCTATTGTATTGCCTTAACATCACACAGACGAAGCCGCATCAACAAGAATTTCAACAACTGACTGAATAGGCTCAGTATGCTGATTATTATCAATTCAACAAATATGTGAGCAGTAGTGTAACTACAAAAGTCAGAAATCACCAATTGCTTCTTACTTATTATTTAATATTTAAAACACATTACGTGATTCGATGTGTTTTCCCAGAAGGGAAAACTGTACTCGATTTTTGTTGCCGTTGTTTAATTAATTACATTATTAGGAGCGTGTTTGGCGTGGTTTCTCTTTTGGCTTTTGAAAAAAACGGCTAATGCGCATTTCCAAAAAATTTAATTCTGCTTTGAACTTTTCTAAGTGAAATTTCATGCTCTCCCGCAGAATCTTAATATACAAGGTGAGTTCCAAAGTAAACAGGACTTTTAAAAAAAAGACAGAATAAATAGTTTTTTCGGCAAAATCAATTTATTTTATTCAAAATAGTCTCCTTCTGCTTTAATACAGCGTTTTGCACGGTCCAAAAGCATGTCGAACGAGTGTTTTAGCTCGTTGCCCGGTATGGCCGCCAGTATGCCGGTGCAAGCCTTTTGAATGGCCTCTACGTCTGCATAACGCTTTTCCTTTTCATCGGCAAATGCATTTTTCCGAAAAGGTAGAAGTCGCACGGTGCCATATCAGGTGAATACGGGGAGTGGTTGATGGTTAAAATGTGATTTTTGGTCAAATAGTCGGACACAAGCGTCGATCGATGAGACGGCGCATTATCGTGCAACAAACGCCAACTTCCATCTTCGCGATATTCGGGCCGAACACGTCGAATACGGCGCACCAAACGCTTCAAAACTCCAAGGTAGAATACCGCATTAACGTTTTGGCCGGGTGGAACAAATTCTTTGTGGACAATACCCTTGGAATCATATACCCTTGGAATCATAAAAACAAATCAGCATTGTCTTCACTTTTGACTTCTCCAGGCGCGATTTTTTGGGTTTCGGCTCCGCCCGGCGCCTTCCATTCAGCACTCTGGCGTTTCGTTTCGGGATCATATTGAAAACACCACGTTTCGTCTCCAGTCACAATCTTGTCAAGGAAGTCCGGGTCTTTTTTTCGCCTCTTTAATGATGTCCTTCGAATGTTGAATTCTGAGCAATTTTTGGACGTCAGTCAATTTGTGCGGAACAAACCGTGCACACACCTTTTGTAAGCCCAAATGTTCGGTCAAAATGCGATAAATCGATGTTTTGGAGATGTTCAATTCTATTTCCATGAATTTCAATGATGATTTCGGCTGATTTTTTATGAATTCACGCACAGTTTCGATGGAATTTTCGGTGATCACGGATTTTGGTTGGCCCACATGTTCATCGTCATTTATGTCCTCACGACCACTTTGAAAACGTTGAAACCACTCGTGCACTCTGCTACGGGATAGGCAATCATCGCCATATCGCCATAAACTTGTTTCATCAATTGAAACGTTTCGGTAAAAGTTTTACCAATTTTAAAACAAAATTTTACAAGGTGAGTTCCAAAGTAAACAGGACTTTTCGAATCTAGCGCCCTCTAGTGGCGCCATCTATATGTCAACTGGTGCGTTAGAATCTGCTATCGTTTATCGACTTCCAGTAAAAATTTCATGACATTTCATCTATTGGAAGTGAGGTTATTGCGTTTTAAGTGTCAGTATGTTTTTGTCATCGGTGCAAGCCTTTTGAATGGCCTCTACGTCTGCATAACGCTTTCCTTTCATCGGCAACTGCATTTTTCCGAAAAGGTAGAAGTCGCACGGTGCCATATCAGGTGAATACGGGGAGTGGTTGATGGTTAAAATGTGATTTTTGGTCAAATAGTCGGACACAAGCGTCGATCGATGAGACGGCGCATTATCGTGCAACAAACGCCAACTTCCATCTTCTCGCACCGATGACAAAAACATACTGACACTTAAAACGCAATAACCTCACTTACTTCCAATAGATGAAATGTCATGAAATTTTTACTGGAAGTCGATAAACGATTTAGCAGATTCTAACGCACCAGTTGACAGTATAGATGGCGCCTAGCTAGAGGGCGCTAGATTCAAAAAGTCCTGTTTACTTTCGAACTCTCCTTGTATTCAAGCGCAAAAATAAATGTCTTTGAATTTCGGGTGTAGGCAACTGCCTGCTGATGTGTGACTCTCAAAGGGTTTTTCATTTTTGCTCAATGTGCACTGCGTTAAATCGATTTGTTTCCGGCTATTCAGTGTTCATTGAGAGCGTAAAATTTTCAAATGTTGACTCTTACCGTTTTGACTTTCCTATATAACAAAGCAGTCAAGATCATTACCGACTCTTAGCCAATGGCTTATGGATATTTTTCATCACAAAGTAGCACTATACTTTTTATAATAAACCTGATATTTGCAAATTGTAAGCGAGCGTTTAAATGTTACATAAAAAGCTTTGGTTGAGATATCTAGGACCTATATTTATTATTTTACTCGCTATACGTCCGCAACTAATTCCGTCATTCATTGCTTGGGCACCATTGAGAGATTTTCGACCAAGTGACTAGGTTTAGCAGATTAAAGTGAAAAATCGCCAAATTTGTGGATAGTGGATTAGAGGTGGAAAACTATCGATAGTTTTCGAAATTTATGGAAATATTATCGATACTATCGCGATAGTATCGTTAAAGAAAATTTTTGTAATTGAAAAATATGTTGTGATATTTCGTTGTGAATGATTTTAAAAGAACTTTATTCTATTCAGTCTGTGTATTTAATTCAAAGACATATACACACATAACAAAAATAAATTACAATCTTGTGAAACGATAAAAAATATTTAATTAAAAATTATTATATATGTTTACACAGCAATACAGATTATTTACATTTTTTAACAGAAATTTTTTTTTACAGAAAAACATACTAATGTAGATATATGCGTTTATATTTATAAATAAAATTATGTGGGATCAATTTATCACCCATTTGTTCGGTTTTTAAAAAAGCAACTTATCTGCAGTTGCTGCATCTCAAACTATCGATAGTACCATCGATAGTTTTGCAGCTCTAGTGTATAATATGATGTGTAAGACGTAGATACGAGTATTTCACTTGTTCTACGCAAACCGGCTTAACTAAAGCCGTGGATAAGACTGTTTCACTAGACCCATGAAAATTATCGTAAACTAAAGCATATACCTATGCTAGGTATGAAAATATTTAGTATATTTGCAGGAAAACAACACCAGTGCAGGTAATCAGACCAGACACATCACGAGGAAACGCCCGGGAACAGTGAAAGAAGTATCATAACCACTGGTACATAGTAATTACCCAGGGCATGAAGATGGCGAGTAATACCACAGACCAGATCGTCACATGATAAATATTGGTTTAATATAACTTATAGTTGCTATAAATCGGCCGATAAGTCACATTTATCAAACAAAATAATTTTTTTTTCAAGATATTGTCACCAAATTTCGAATTTAATGGTTCTTGGTTATGTTCAATCATATATCTCAATATCGGTTTACTATATCATGTAGCGGCCAATAAAGTTGTCTAAATTTCAATTTGACTTGGTCTCGTTTCTTTTGGATGTGAAGTTTCCAAGTTAGTTTGTTGTCAATGTGCATTCCTAAGTATTTTGCTACCTTTTCGATGGGGATGACTGTTTGGTTTATATGTAGTGATTGTGGATGATATTTCGTTCTTGTTGTGTAGATAACTTGGACTGTTTTTTGTTCGTTGATCTTGATTTTCCATTTATCGAACCATGCGGACATTATGTCTATTAAGGACTGCATTTCTATTGTCGCTGTTGTCAAGTTTTTATGTGCGTGGAGAAGTACAGTGTCGTCTGCGAATGTTGCAATCATCGATTCTTTTTGTCTAGGTATTGGGATGTCGGCTGTGTATGTGTTGTATAGCATTGGTCCTAGAACTGTACCTTGCGGTATACCAGCTTTTATTTCTCTTAGCGATGATTGGCTATCCTTGTATTTAACATAAAAATATCTTCCAGTTATGTAACTTTTTATTATTTTGTGCAGAGGTTGGGGTAATACTTTTTGCAGCTTGTGTAGTAGGCCAGCGTGCCAGACTTTGTCGAATGCTTTTTCCACGTCTAGAAAAATTCCCACACAGTAGTTCTTATTTTCTAGGTCAGATAGTATTTTTTGGCTCACTCTGTGGACTTGTTGTATTGTTGAGTGTTTTTGTCGAAATCCAAACTGATGATCTGGGATTGCTTTTTTTTCGTCTAATATTGGTTGAATTCTGTCATAAAGTAATTTTTCGAATATTTTGCTTAGAATAGGTAGTAGGCTAATGGGTCTGTAGGATGACGGTCGAGTAGGATCTTTACCCGGTTTAGGTAATGCAATTATTTCAGCAATTTTCCAGAGTTGCGGAAAGTGTTGCGTTTTTAGTATGCAGTTAAACAGCTTGCAAAGAAGGTTTATTGCCTTGTTTGGTAGTTCGCTGATTATTTTACCGGTTAACTGGTCATATCCTGGCGATTTATTGAGTTTTATTCTATTTTTGATACAGTTTTTTATTTCTGCAGGTGTGACTCTTTTGATGCTGTAGTTCGTCTGTTGAGTTATATTTATTTCGTGTAAGCTAGTGGTTGTTGTATGATTTTGCGTGAAAGTCTCTTCAAAGTGGTCTGCTAGGATCGCTGCTTTATCAGAATCGGTTCTTGCCCAAGTGTCATTGGGTTTCCTTAGCGGAGGTTGGTACGGCGTTTTTGCTATTAGTGACTTTGTTGCTTTCCATAGTGAATAATTTGATTCGGATGTTGGCGTTAAGTTTAGTAGATAGTTACTTATTTGGTTATTTTTATTTTTTAGTAGTGCCTTTGTTAGTTCCTTTTTTGCTCTGTTCAGCTTCATTTTGTCATCGGGATATCTAGTGGTCTGCCATATTCTGCGTAGTCTTTTTTTCTCCTCTATGAGTTTTTTAATTTTTGGTGATGTGTGGTTTCTAATTGATGTTATTTTTTCTGGTGGTGTCGATTTATGTAAGGCTTCATTTATTCTATCATTAATATAGATTATGGTTTGCTCAATGGATTCTGTTGTGCTGATCTGGATGTCTGTTTGGAGCGTGTTATTTAAATGTTCGCGAAATGTGTCCCAATCAGTTTTTTTATTGTACATTTTGTGGTTACGAATTTGTCTGGTGATATTTATATTATAGTCAATTTGGATTGGAGAATGGTCTGATGATAATTCGAGTTTGGATTTGATTTTTAATGCATGTTCATTTAGGTTTCGCATTATACAAAAGTCGATTAAATCCGGTACCTTACAGGGGTCAGATGGCCAATAGGTGGGTTCTCCAGTGCTTAGGTGTTTTGCTTTGATTTTTTGAATTGCGTTATATAAGTTTTTTCCTTTGGTGGTAGTGGTTCTTGATCCCCATATTGTATTTTTTGCATTAAAATCGCCTGCGGCAAGGAATCTGGGTCCAAGACTTTTAAAATACTGCAGGTATTGGTCGGTAGATATTTTATGCTTCGGTGGACTGTAGAGTGCAGCTATGTTGATAGGCCCCATGGTGTCATATACTTCAATTATCGACGACTGAATGTAGTCTAGTTTGTAGTGATTTAGTTCAGTGTATTTTATATTGTTTTTTATTATGATTGCTGTTCCTCCGTGGCCTGATCCATCTGGGTGATTAGTTGTTAAGATTTCGTAACCATGTATTTTGGTGTGATGTTTGCTCGTTAGATGTGTTTCTGATATAAGTGCGATGTCAATGAGATTGTCTTTTAAAAATTGTTTAAGTTCGAGAATATGTCGGGTTAAACCGTTGGCGTTCCAGGCAATTATTCTCAGTTCACTGGCCATTTTGGTTGTTTAGAATGGTTTGGATCGGTAGAAGTGTGGTTATTACTTTTATTAGGTTGTTTACTTGTAAGACTAAGTCTTTTACTATAGTTTTTAGGTCTTGTATGTCATCGGAATGTGTGCTGATTTCTTGTTTATTTTCTTGGGGTTTTTCTATGATTTTTGTTTCGTTGATTATTGGTGTAGTGCGTTTTGGTGCGGTGGCGGGGATGGGCTGGTGAGAGATATGTTGCGTTTGTTTGATTATTTGGGCATAGCTTATTCCTGGCTGTATTGGTGTGATTTCAATTTTGTTTCTCGGTTCATTGGCTCTTGTGTTTTTCTCCCTAAGCTGGGGAAATCGTTGTATTTTAAGAGTTTTATAGATTTCGCATCCTTTGTAATTAGCAGTGTGGTTACCACCGCAGAGTGCGCATTTGGGTTGTCCGTTGTCTGATTTTAGTTCGCATGCTATCGTTTTGTGTTTGCCTGCACACTTGACGCATATTGGCTCTCTAGTACAAAAGTTTTTTGTGTGGCCATATTTTTGGCAGTTTGTACATTGAGAGATTTTTCTTTTGTGGTGGGGTGGCTCGAATTTGATTTTTGTTTGCAGCATTATGTTTAGTTTAGTTTCTGTAGTTTGAATCCTTACTTCATTGTTTGGCAGGCATTTCAGTGTAAAGTTTTTATCAACAGTTTGTTTGAGTGAGCTTGTGAGTCTGTTTATGTTTTCTGCATGTTGTACGTATATTGGGGGGGTTTATTGGGTTTTTGTGTGTTAATTGTTGGAGACGTACTTTGAATTCCTGGGACATTGTGCATTTCTTCGTTGTTTGTGTTATCAGTTTGATCTTCTGCTGTTGCTAATATTTCAAATCTATTTGATGACTCATTGGGTTTGCTTAGCCAGTATTGTTGTAAAGTTTTTTGTGCTGAGTTTTGTATTGTTGTTTGTGTTTTTGCGAGATTTTTATATTTTTGTTTTTTACTGTTATTTGGTTGTTCAGTTGTTTTTTCAGTGGTGTCTCGATTTCTTTTAGTTGTTTGTGTTGTATTATTCTGATAAATATTTGCAATGTTTACATTTTCTGCCTGAATTTTTGATGACGTTATTGCTTTAACTGTTGTGTACGTTGACGTTGTTGTGGAAGCGAATGCTGCTGTTTTTGTAGTGAAGCCACTTTGAGTTGCAGTAGTTGTTGATGACGTTGATGTCGGAGGTTGAAGAGTTGTTGGAGATGCGCATTGCGCGTTCCAAGTTAATGAGTTTGTTGGCATTGGACACGGTATGGTGGGTGAGCAAGATCGCGCTCTCTCTTCATTTACAGAGAGGGACGAAGGGTTATTGGGTTCGCGTATGGTGAAATAACCAACGTTGTTGTTGATTGATTGCCTTCGCTCGTTTAGGTGAGCGTTAGGCATTGTTAATATTACACTTTTAATTAGTTTTTCAATTACTTAGTCACTTTTATGTTTTCAGTGCAAAATGCGATAAAATAGAGTCACTGTCTCATATGTTTTGCACTAATATATATGAGACAGTGACTCTATTTTTCGCAACAAATTACTTATTTACAAGACAATTATAAAGCCAATTTGGACGTACGGTATACAATTGTGGGGCACTGCAAAACGGTCAAACAAAGATCTCATTCAAAGACAGCAGTCCCAAATCCTACGAACACTCACCAACGCAGAATGGTACATCAGAAACGACGACATCCATCGTGAAACTGGAGTTCCAACAGTGAATGACGAAGTGAGGAATATAAGCAGAAACCACCAAACAAAGTTAGCGTCTCACACAAACAAAGACATCAACAACCTTCCGATTGTCGAACTAACACAAATTAGAAGACTAAAAAGAACAAGGCCTCTGGACCTTGTGTAAACCGCGGCTGCAACAAATAATTAAAATAGTTATAATTAAAAGTATTAATAATAATAATGTTGATGTCATTAACGTTATAAAATGTTAGTAAATGTTAAGTAAAGTCTTAGAAATTGTTATTCAATGTTATTCAATGTCTTAATTATGTAGATAGAAAATACAATAACAATTGGGAAATAAAAAAAAAAAAAAAAAAATGTAGCGGCCAAAAACCATATTTACAGGAAAAAAATATTGGTTTATTAAGATATCTTTACCAAATTTTGAATTTAATAATTTTAGGTAATATGCAATCATATATTAAAATATGATAAACATCGCTTTAGTAAAACATATAGTTGCCTTAGGAACGATCGTCGGAAAATCCACATTTATCAACAAAAACCCTATGGTTTTTCAAGATATCCTTACTTGGTACAAGGTATTCTGTCTTTCTAGTTAATATCTAGTTAATTTTTTCGTTTTTTTTTTTTGTTGCAAATTCACACAGTTTGTTTTTTTTTTCGTCGTAAAGGTTTTACGATTTTTCCATATGATTTTTTGTATAGGTTATTAAAAAACAAAAAAAAAAAGGGAATTACTTGTATAGTGATTCAATGCAAAAACGTATTTATTATTAAGTTGGCAAACAGCGCATGCAAGCAAAATGGAATGAAGACAAAAGCGGCGAAAATAGACTTTATAATAACCTTCAATATGTTCAACTAAAGCTGAAACTGCAGAGCTGCACATCGACAGGCAGCGCAAGCTCTGAAAGCAGGTGGCGGTTATTTTTGAAGTGTTGCTAGTCTGTTAGTATGCGCTGTGCAACATTTTCAAGTTCAAAGTCGATTCGAAGCGGAAGTCTGCGTCAGCCATGACCGTCAACAGGCAGCCAGTTTGGCTGACAGCCTGGCAGGTGGTGGTTGCCAGTTGCTAGTTGCCAGCTGCAAGTTGCCATGTGCCATGTGCATGTGGCATGTGGTGTGTGGTAAGTGGCGTGTGGACGGTGAACTGCGGACGGAGAGCTGTGGAAGGCTTGGATGTCCTCTATGTGTCAGTCCGATAGAATGTGGGTGTGCAGCCGATAGCAAGGTAACTTAGGCAGCAGTTAAAGCGCATTCGAGTGTGCTGCGAATAGTCGACCTGCGGTTGTGTGTATGTGGGTTGTGTGCGATAGGTGCAATGTGGCGGGTGTGAGTGCACTTGTTGCCGGCGACAAGTGGTCTACGCTAAATATGCGCTTACGTAGATTTTATTTATTTATTTTTTTTTTCTTTGCGTTTGACTGCTTTAGCTTCGGCTGCAAACTGTGGAAACGAGGAAGCAGAGTGCACATAATGTTTTCACATTTTAGAGAAACAAATGGAAACTGTGTATGCACATACATACACACATATATTCAAGTTATGTTTGTGAGAGTACATACCATAGTGGGTACATGCAAAGTGTGTGCATTGTCTTTAGCTTCGCTGGTTTCATCGCTTGCCATTTGCCCCGTGCCCTGTTGCCTCACGCTTCTTGCTAATGCGCTTATGTATGTAAGAAGCATACATACATGTACATGCTTTTGTGAGCTCGTTTGTGTATGTATGCATGTATGTGGCAACTGAACCTGCGCGAACAAAATAAAATAAATTGCATGCATTTCTTATTTGCCACTCGGTTTCATTTACACGCGTGCAGTCGTACGAGGATTCATACACAACGTTGCCATTTGCTTGTCTGGCTGTGTTAGTGCGTGCGCGCGTCATTGAGTGAGTGTGGCTTTGCTATTTCCGCTTCATTTGATGCGCCATTTTTCTCTCTTACGCCATGATTATGTGTGAGTGTGTGTTTATTGGTTCATGTTTGGCCATTCAGGCGTTTATTTGTGCTCTTGTGGTTTCTGTTTGTCCTTGTCGCTGCTCATGCTCCTGTTACTTTTGCTGTTCCTGTTGCTGTTGTTGTTAGTTTGCAATCTTGCAAGTGCCTTTACAATCAGTCTACTAAAAATAATTTATCTTGTGAGCTCATTTTTATTCGTTTTGTGTTCTTGTTTTCATTGCATGTGCGTATGTGTGTTTGTATATAAGTACGAATTAGCAGAGGAATACCTACAGCCGTGGATAAATACATCCACCAACAAACATAAACATAATCGCAAATACAAACACAAATGCAAACATAGACACAGATACAGTCTCAGTCATAGTCACAGTCACAGTTACACAGACTCACACTACTGGCAACCCATTTGTGTGATTCTATTAGCTCATAAATATGTAAAGCAAGGCAGTTTATAGAGTTTGCATGGTCAATATGGGTTTACGATCTCAGATGGCATTTGTTTAAATCAATTTATTTAAAGTAAACCCAGCAATGAAGTGGGATGAGAAGACATATGGATGTGTATGTATATACCGATTGAACAGAATTTCCAAGTTGCAAAGACTCCACGTTCATTAAGAGGGTAGAAACTTTTTTTGAAGTTTTAGCTGGGATTTGAAGTGGCTGACAGTTTCGCGGAAACAGAGAAATCGGGCAACTCTTCTAATATTAATTGTTTTTGAGGGTGTCGTTGCTCTCTGACGTTATTAGATTGTGTTTCTGCGGCTCTAAAGCTCTTTTGGCTTAGTCATTCTTCTTTACTCGGCTATCGATTGTATTCTGCTGTCCATGCACTTATAAGCTGTTTGTCATTTATTTCACTTATCTTATTGAACTTCTGTGCCTCGAAGTCATTTTATTTTCATTTACACTTAGCTTATCTTTCAGTTAGTTACCAACTTCTCACTCCAAAACTTCCTAAGCGCCATTTGTATACATTTGTGGATTTTTATATTTATAAAGTAACCTGAAATCGGCTTTCATCGTGGCAATTGCCAAATCTATGTAAGGCAGAAGATTAAAAGCAGTGATTTCCTGTTTTCTTTTTTTTTTTATTAATTTTTCATATAAATGTTTTGTTTCTAACTTGTAGCTTGTAATGTTTTTCTAATACTCATAAGTTGTGCAAGGCTAGTAGAAATGTGGTAAATGATATACATATGTTGACAGTTAAGTAAAACAGTTGGCATACCAAAAATAATTGGCTCATCTGTCCGAAATCCGGTGAGTATCCTTTTAATTTTTTATTTCTACTCTTTTTATTATTTACTTATTTGGTTCGTTCTTATTTTTTATTTAGATTTTTCTATATTAAAAAGTATTATTGGATATGTTTACGTGATTATTTGTTCATTTTGTGTTATAATAAGAATACAGAAAGTACGCTTTAGACTTGAATTAACTTTGGTGAAATTTTGTACTATAGAATGCCAATTTAGCTGATCTCTTACACGATCGACACCTTTGTTGTGAGAACTTTTGGATATGCTGGCCAGTTCGAAACGTAATCAAGATAAACTGGAATTCAACAATTTAACAGCTAAACAAAAGTAAAAATACAGAAAAAGAAAAGAAGAAGAACTCAACACAAACAACTTTACAAAAGTTAGAGACAAACATACACAGTCTAATACTCACTAGTCTCCACAAATGATCGAGCTTCCCCCAAAAACAAATTAAAAGTTATAGGTAAAAAGAAGACAGTTTTTCCCATCGTAGTAAAAATATCGGATTATTTAACAATGTCAGAGATTAAAATTCATGATATCAAATAGTCTGATCAGTCTATAATGCAACTCAGCCCTGCCGCCAACATACAATAACCTTTTTCGCTGAAGTAGTGGTAGCGCACTACCCAGCCAGTGGTTGAATGAAACATTGCAAAGCTACAACCAATTACTGCTCTATCACCTTAGTCTAATCCGAAATTACTCACTTCCTAAAAATACTATTAGTCCTATTAAATAAACTAATTAAAGACACGTTGATCGTTCTTGCATTAACTAGATAAAAAGAAAACATTTGAATATTGATTTTGTTTATTCGATGTCGAAAAAGAAAAAAAATTTCTCGCCGACAGCAGGCCTCGAGCCGTGAGCATTGGAGTGGCATAGCGTGACAGACCATTGCTCTATCAACTACGCTAATTCATGATTTAAGAATAGTTGAAATTTCATTTCGCGTCAATAACCAAATACTTACCTTTAATTTTGGCTAGGTTAGTCGATTTCAAAATAAAGACAATTTGGAGATGAAAAAGCTGTGTGCAAGATGGGTGCCGCGTTTGCTCACTGTTGACGTGTCATAAGTGAATCAAAACAATAATAAAACTACAAGAATTGAACTTCGAATTGCTCCCACATCCACCGTTTCACCAGATTTGGCTTCCAGCGACTACTACCTGTTCGCAGACGTCAAAAAAATGCTCACGGGTAATTTAAATCGAATGTAAAGATTATCGCTGAAATTGAGGCCTATTTTGGGGCAGAAGATAAATCGTTCTAAAAAAGTGGTATCGAAAAGTTGGAAATTCGATAAACTCGTTGTATCGCCCTCGATGGGAACTATATTGAATGATAAAATGAAATTCTATACAAAAAAAATTTTTTTCGTTGCTAGCTTACGAACATTTCAACAAACTTTTTTTAGCTGCCATAGGAAAGATCGGCCAAAAAATTCCTTTTACAAAAAAACAATTTTTCTTCCTCTCGATACCTTTACATAACTAGTACAAAATACTAAAGCAAAAAAATATATATACATGTATTTAAATTTGGATTGGGTACTTTCTAGTTAATATTTACAAATTTACTAGTGTTGAATGCTAAACTCAAAATAATTTTTTAATGAAAAGAACTAAGGAACAACATTTCTTATATTATTAAGTTTCAGTTTTAGGATATAATTTAAAAAAGCTTTGATAACGGACTTTTTTTGGCCTGAAGTTGAAGCCCGAAGTAACGGCAATACAACAGGATGCGGCCACGGCACACACAGGGTGCGACACAATGGCTTTATTGAGAAATCATTTTGGCGAGCAGTTATTTTCGCGTTTCGGACCTGTCAATTGGCCACCTAGATCGTGTGATATCACTCCTTCGGACTTTTTTCTCTGGAGTTATATGAAGTCAAAAGTGATCGCCGATAAACCAGCTTCGATCCAGGACTTGGAAGTCAACATTACTCGCGTAATTGGGCAAATACCGGTTGCAATGCTGGAAAGAGTAATACAAAATTGGACCTCCCGAATGGACCACATACGGCGTATTTGCGGCCAATATTTGAATGTAACGATTTTTTTTGTTTTTTCGATATGCAACCTAAAACAAATAGCTGTCACAGGAACGATCGGCTAAGAAACCATATTTACTACCAAAAACCTTTTTGTTTTTCAAGATATCGTTACCAAACTTGGAATTTAAAAATTAAAGGTAATTTCCAATCACATGTCTTAAAACTATAAAATAAATTTATTGAATTTTGGATTGGGTACAGGATATTCCATTTTAGTTTTTACTATGCTTAATATCTTTATTTGAAAGAAATTACTCATATTAGTTGGAGCTACCAAGATTATGGTATGTTATTGGGATTCCTTGATCGTCTGTATTTGTTTTTTGTTTAAGTACACAAAGGCTTTGGGCGGAACAAAACCTGATGAAATTGTTGATTCAATGTAACTTTTAATAGTATGGTACCCTAATTATAATATTTTCTTCGCAGTCATAACTTCTTTGAATATGTCTCCTAATTAAATTCATTATGACGTTGTAAATTCTGGTTATATTGGTTTCGTTATATAATATTTTAATCTAGTTACATTAAATATATTGGCTTTGCGTATTTTTGCTCGAATCTTCTTAGTTTTTCCATACATGATAGTGAAATATTTTAACAAAATAGGATCCTTACGTTAGAATGAGGAGTATTAGGATTTGGTACCTAATTCATTTTACTTGTTTCGAAAGAAATTTTAAAAAGAAAAGGTTTTTGTATATAAAATATTATTTATTAGCTGTGTTATTAATATGATTATTGTAATAAAGATATTTGTCCTTATAAACTTCCAGATATTTTACTGTGCCTCTAACTAAAAAACTGGTTTACTTGCCTTGTGTTGCCCTAATACAGGGCCAAATATCGCACACTATCTAATGCTAAAATAAGTGTCAAAACTAAGTAAATTACCGTCCAGCCCAATGATATTAGTGCGGCCTATAGCCCTATTTAGTTAGTGGCTAAGTTAGACTAGTTAAGCAACTAGTAGTAAGAGTTGAAATAATCGTATATTAATCGTATGAAAGGAGGTTCAGGAAGTCACATAAATTAAAATAAAAAGAAAAAGTGTCAAAACTATTGGAGCTTTCTTAAGTTTTTTCTGCAGTTAACTTAAGAAAGCTACAATACCAAAAATATTTTATTGCGCAAGTATAAAATGGCTATTTGTACAAATTATGCAATTGGTATAGCAATACTAATTAATAACTGAATATAAAAATATACAAAAAAATAATAATAAAATGAAATAACTTATTTAAATATATTTTAATTAAATATAGAGCCTGTTATATGCCATAATATTCTTTTCGTGCAGTTTTTTATTAAACGAGTATAGTGTAAATATATAAGTATATATATCATATATAAGCGCAATTTGTATACGGATAGTGTGAAAAATAATTACTTTTTCCTTGCGGACCTTGTGCTATTCTGTGCACATACATCGAGTATTACGCATACGCCACATATGCCGAACAGAGCTGAACAGTGGGGAAGGACTACTGCAAACAATTTGCTGGATTTTTAATTGTTTCTTTCCACACATGGTTCCGTTTTTATTTGCAAAACAAATATATACAAAAAATAACCAAATATACAAAAAAACCATGGGGAAACAAACAAATAAAGTGAGCTTTACTCGCAGACTAACCAAGCAGAAAAAGTAGGCGAAAATGTGCTATTAAGCAGTCGTTTACGCATATGCAGTACTAAAAGGAATAAATAAAATAAAAATTAATTTCTTTAATGTTGTGCTGCATGCGATGATAAATTTCCGTCTGTAATATCCTGCATTTAAATAAAACTTCCTAGGCAAAAGTAGTGAGCAAAGCCATGACTTGAGCACACACTGCGAGAAGGCGTAAAGGCGAATGGATAGAGCGATAAATAATCCTGCTGCCAAAAAAAAGCAAAAGGAATTTATTTGCCTATGGCAGATGAAGTGAGTCGCGTTGCGAGTTTCGACTTGCAAACTGAGAGCTGCGCTGACTGAGTGTGGCGTGCAAATTTACTTTGGTTCATTACTTTTCGTTTCATGACTGAAATTTTTCATGCATATCTTTTACAATGAGCGCCCAAAGGCTGCTACGACTTCTATCCTTGCGTCATTTTTTTTGTTTTGTTTCTCTCGTTTCGCTTGCCTCGTTCGTTCAGAGCTTCAGTCCTTGTGTTGTTCGTCGGTTGGTTGGGCTTTAAGACAAGAGATACTGTGTGTATGCAAGTATGTGTGTGTATACTCGCGTAGCACCGAGCACGGCGACGGCACCGATGTAGTGACAATGGCAGCAGTCTTTACCACACAATAAAAATTTATGAGCCATGTTCACGTATACCCGCCCGTATGATCATGGTTTGCGTAAGAGCATGTGTATCTCCATGGAGGGGCGAGAATGTGTGGCAAGTGTGTAGCAAGTGTCCTGTCGGGAGGTGGGTTGAGTTGAGTGCAACTGCTTCAGTGTGTTTACGGTTGCTTTGGTCTTAAAGTTGCTCCTGTGACACTTCTTGTTCTCGGTTTTTTACTTTTCTTGCTGTTGTCAAGGCGTGCTTATAAATTTTGTACTTGAATCTTCAGCTTCTTGCTTTGCTGTTGTTGCCGATGCTGCCTGCCATCTGATTTGTCCCTCTGTGTCTCATTTGTGGCTGTGCTGCAGTCAATTATACACAAATACATTCACTCTCCAACACACACACACACACACACACACACATATACACATAAACACACTCGTCTATACATGCCTGCATTATGCATGATGACCCAGCATGTTGCACAATTCAGTCTGAAATAAGTCCAATAAAGTTGAAAAGTTAAATAAATCGAACGCTAGCCCAGCCATGGCCAGGATGTATTCGTGCAAGTTTTCTGCCAGTTAAGCACTTTAGGAGTAATCAATTAGCAATAAGTTGCTCTGGGTGCAGTTGCCGGTCTAGTCTTACTCCACTTTGTGCGAGTTGAGTCTCTTCTACACATTTTGTAGTGACGATGTGTGTTAGCTTCTGATTTTTCTCGAGCTTTGCTAGAAAAGTTGCCATTTTGAAATCAAAAGGAAAATTCAACAATTTTTTTCAACAGTTGGCAATTGCCGCTTGTATTCAAAGCAACCAAGAAGCATTTATCGAACTTTAATTAGTTCAATATGCATACATAAGTCAAATACGGAAGTAAGTGCTCTGATGGCTCATTAATAATTGACGAGTGTTTTTCCCCTATTTTTGGTTTAAGTAAGGAGCTTCGAAGGTACTATGCAAGCACTTGCCACAGCTTAATTTAGTTGAGCGAAGATCAGAGAAGCACTTGGCATAATGCCAATGATACGGATGGATCGGGTTCGAGGGATGTGCATCCTAATTGCTGTTGTATATTTTAAAAGAAACAGCTTAGCAGTTTGTTGAAGCAATACAAAGGCCCGAATCTGTGTCCTCTGGCCGATTCGCAGATTGAGTATGTATAGTACACACGCACATTCATCTTTATATCAGTCCTTTTGAAATGGATGATTACTTTGATGAACAATTAATTTTAATTAAACTTAATGCCGCGCAGCAAAAAGCGAGCGATCATAAATAATAAAAAGGGGGAAATGGGACTACCTCCGCCATAATTGAAAATATTAAAAACAGCTGGAATAAAAGTTAATACTGCAAATGAACTTGTTAATATTAATGAGTAGTTTCCCCATGTCGCCTTCCTTCCCCCATCGCCCTCTTTGAGAGTGATTTCTGATTTCACAGCGTTATTAATCAGCTTTTATATATTTAATTAAGTTTGCAGTGGCGCAATGAAAACTGTTTGCCGTCTCGGTGTTTGCTATCAAAGTTGAATAAAGCTAAGCATAGAGAGATGGCGCGGCTAGGAATGCTTAATGTGATTTGGATGAAATCATTATTGGATGAGGCAGTGGCTGTCACGCATGGCGAATGTTGTAAACATTCACAGCCACTTGAACAGGAACTGAACCAAAAGAAAAGGAGAAAACCAACATAAAAACACCAGGACGTACGATAATGGCTCCATACTTTAATTTTGAAAATTGTTCTCAAAGTATTTATGTTTTATTTTTTATTCATGCACACAACGTTTGCTTAACATTTTTTACACTTTTTACGCTTTGCTTTGCTGTGGTTTTCCGTTTTGTTAAATTTTTGTTCCTTTGCTTTTATTCTGGCAAAGTGACATCGTCTTAGACTTCTTCGGCGGGGTTTTACTTTGCCAAACGTGAAAATAATAATTTACAATGGAGCAGCAGCTTGACTGGGTTTCTTTTTGTAACTTGTCAATTTGAGTACTTCAGATCAAGCATGAACCACTGTTGCTGTATCGAAAAAGACGGTATAAGAGGACTCGATCACTGTAATGAACTTGTTGTTGATGAAATATGGCTGATAATATCTGCTATTGCCATAAACAGTTCTTTCTCAGACTGAAGCAATATGTCTCTCTCTGACAACGCCATCTTAGAAATTTTAATATAGGCACAAGTGAGACACACGGAACATTCAATCGGTGATTAATCATTCTGCCATATTGCTGCGAATTTTTATTCAACCAAAGGTGCCCCTGACATATGTATCAAATTTCATCTATCTACATTAAATAGATTTTCACTTAAATATGGGGTCATTGAAACACTCACTTTCAATATGCGATTTATCTCTCCTTGTGTCCTTTATACACAGTGTTAGGCACTCCAAGTGTTATCAATTCAAACGACCATATCTTTTTTGTGTTAACTTATTTTTTATTGATTCAAACTACAAAAATGTGTGGAAATAATCAAAATTTTAGAATCCCATTACCTCAACTCGATGTTGCCACCTTTTGCCTTGACTATGGCCTTCAAATGGTCAAAGAATGAGTTGCATGCTGCACGAATGTGGTCCTCCTGCGGCATTTTAGACCATTCCGGTACAATGGCTTTCTTCAGCGCTTCCATACTGGTATATTTTCTAGTCTTCACATTGCTTTCTAAAATGGCGCATATGGAAAAGTCCATCGGACTTGCATCTGGCGAATTCGAAAGCCATTGTGTGGACGAAATAAGGTTTGGCACATAATTTTTTAACCATTATTGGTTCACACGAGCTCTATGAGACGGTATCGAGACTTGTTGGCACGTCCATGGTGTACGACCCAAATGTTTGCGTGCTCATGGCTCTAAAGCAGCTTCATTTGCTTGATAAAAAGTCGCATCGACTTTGACTCCAGGTTTGATGAAAATGATTGAAGCAAACGTAACAACTCCTTTGCTCTTTCGAGTCTAGCTTTTTTTAACTTTGGTATAAGATCGTGTGCCTTTTGGAACTTGTAAGGCTTTACCTTGAGCTCCTTTTGAAGTATGCGCCGAATGCTTTGCTGGGATATTTTCAGTTCTTTGGCCATTTTATTACCACTGCGACGTGGACTTCGTTGAAGTCGAGCCTTCACTTTCCGAACCATTTCAGGTGTTGTTGCTGTTTTTTTTTGTCCACTAAAATTGCGTTTGGCGATGCTGCCTGTGTCATTATAATGATTAATGGTGCGAGACACAAACATTTAATTCACATTGAGATGGCTGAGGTCACGAACAATAGCTGATTGTGATTTTCCACTCAAATATAACGCAATCACACTATTACGTTTAAATTCCATTTCGAATGTCATTTGACCTATAAAACTTAAGCGTATATGTAGGTATCTTGTAAACAATATAGTCAGCTGTCATTGGTGTGAATTGACACAAATCGGACCATAGAGTTGCCAGATATATCGTTGTGAAATTCGTAACACTTGGAGAGCCTAACCCTGTACTATGTGCCAAATTGCATCCATCTACTTTAAATACTTAATGATATATAACGAATTTATCATGGAAAATATCATTAAAACCTTCACATACGAGCACAGATCAATACACCAAAGTTTCTTTACAATCGGACGATCGGTAAAGCAATCCATATATAGATTAGCTAATAGAGCATCAAAGACGTTGACCAGCTTGGTAGAAAATTTTTTTGTAAAAGAGCGTAAGAAAAGAGCATAAGCACTTTTTTTATGAGTATAATTACAACAATTTAGTGGAATTTCCGTTGTTGTTGGAACCAACCTTAATCACGTACAGACAAATATACGGTCATGGCTAGTATGACTCTTCTTTCGATACTGATCAAGAATATATATTCTTTGTGGGTTCTGCCACGCTTCTTTCTGCCTGTAACATACATTTGCACAACTTTAGTATACGGGAGAAACAGGAAATATTAAAATAGAAGATCTGTTGGCATACGCGGAAAACAAAGACAAATTTTCGTCTCTGAAAAACATGAAGCGCGTCAAATTCAACAAAGCAATCGATGAAATTGAAAGTTCAGTTAACGACGAAGATTCCTCTCGCATTGATTTGCCTTATACAGCCCACAGCTGATGAGACGGATGTAGGCGATGAAACAAAGAACCACACCGCAATGGATATTTCAACAAATAAAAATACTGCTGTTAACAGTTCACACAAGACCAAGAGAAGAAGATATGATCTAGATATTGACAACGACGACGAAGACGCTGAAGAGACTGAAACAGCACAGCCAGCTGCAAAGAAGAAGCGGTCTATTACATTCCAAGTTAGTAAATGTAACGCAAAAAGGGAATTCCGTGGTAGAAATTCAGTATGTGGAGCAACATGGAGATGCAATAATGTCAAAAGAGGGAAAGTGAAAACATATCTCATCAAACATACTTTTTAAGAACAAACGATTATAAGGTCGGTTTAGTATGTGGGCTAGACAATCGGAACTATTATTTCGAAATGTTGAGAACGACTCTTGAGTTAAAAAAAAATTCTTTTGAGATTGCGCCTCTGACTCCAAAAGAGCAACATTTAACAATGGCAATACCTTCAACTCTCTAGGTTGTTAATTTGTAATGTCATACGAAACTATATAATACATACAACAGTACAAGTTCCCAAACTGCATCGGAGCAGTTAATGAGAAACAGTGCCTAATTGAGCGCCCGATTTATAATATATAATAATCTTGATGATGATTTTAATTTTAAAGGCACAAGGGACATAGAGAAATATACTCATGGCTGCTGTAGCCCCCAATACACGCTTTATTGGCATTGATTCAAACTCGTTGGTCGGGTTAGCGATAGAAGCATATATCAGCAGTCAGCGTTAAAAGAAAATGCGTTTCATTTCGTTTATATGCCACTGTTGGTGTTTGGTTCGGTTTCGTTTCGCTTTGGGGTATTTTTGTGGCACACTTTGCCATTTTAAGTTTGGCATTTTGCTTGCCTTGACGTATTGTGAACGCGTTTGCCGGCATTACACATAATCTTTCTTGCTTTCCTTTTCTCGATGCTTATCGCATGTGTAGGGATTCTGCTGCTTGTGCTTTTCGTATTTGCTTTATTTGCATGTGTTTCCGAATTGCACGCCTGCAGCATGAATTCTGTTGCACACTTTTGTGGCGTTGTTTATCTTTGAATTTTAGACGGCTTTGATTTCGCCATTACATTCTTTATTGGCTTCAAAAGTCTTCCTTGTAATTTTGTGCTGCGATTTCGGTCGTGCTTCAATACTCGTTGATAAAATAAAGAAAAGCACATGAAAGCGGAAACCCAACCGACACTTACAGCTTGAGGGTTTTTGCCCTTTACCTGGTTCCATACTCGAACAGTCTTCTACATAAATACTCGCACCGATGTTTTAATGACTTATTGAATTTGTTGTTTTTGGGTTTAGCCTTTGGGTTTGCATTTGATTTAAGATACCAAGGGTTCTTTTTAAACTCTGTTTACTTCACCAGTTCGAAATCTACTGAAAATGCGGCTTATTTACTTTATCGTCACAATTGGGCAGTCCATTAACTTGGTATGGGTAAACTCTATCAGTTTACTTAAATAAGGAACGCTATTCGAAGTCTTTTATTTACTATAAGTTTGCTATATAAAATAATTAAAATGTTTTCAAATTAACGAATATCTCATAGCAACAAAAGTAAAGAGCAATGGAGACTCAGTGAGATTTTGCACGAAAGCCTTTTGTACTCGCATTGCGTATACGCAACGGTGAATATGCACATGCGAAGGCCAGCATCAATTTGCTTGATCTGAATTATCGGAGGGACTCTCAACTTTAATGTGCTTTGCTTGCGCAAGTGCCAACATATATCCGCATGAGTGTGCGATTGCGTTGCGGCCTTAAGAGTCTTAATTACTTTAATGCTTATGGTCGATAAATGCAACGTGCTTGGCTAAATGTTGCCTTTTTGTTCTTCGAGTGGCAATTTAAATAATTGCTTGTAAGTGGCTGAAACAAGTGTGTATACACATGAGTAGTGTGTTTTAATAAAAGAAGGAGCCATTCACTCGGTGAAATTGAAAATAATCCACTTTCAATATGCTGGATTGCAGTACGCGGCAGCTCTAAGTAATTATCTGAGTAAGAGTGTATTAAACATTGACAGAACAAACTTAAAAGCACACAAACGGATCAGCCGAGTTTATCAGTTTGACTACGGGTGTCATGATTATCTTCTGAAGAATGTGACTGCTCTTCCATGTCTTTGCTGTTATCTTCGTCACTTTTTATGGCGAACCCCATGTGCGTTCAACCACGAATTTGAATGAAGAGCAATAAAAAATAAAATAAAACAGAAACAGAACATGAGCAAATAGCGCAGAAAAGAAGTGAAGCGTTTATTTGCTGTGGAAAGAAAAAAGGGTTGCTTCTTGGGTAAGTCAGCCTAAGAAAACGACACAGAAAACTACGATGTAGTGTCGACAATGGCAACGGAATTTGCAATGGCACTGGCGATGGAAATGGCTACGCAGATGGTGGAGGCGGTGGAATAGGAGGAGGAGGAACCACCAACATTCACAATGGCAATGATGACGAAGATAAAAATGTTGATGTTAATGGGCATGATAATAATGATGATGTATGTCCGCATGTACGCTGACTTTTTGCCTAAGATTCGTAAAAGTTATAAATGTGACGTTCAATGTGAGTTGTTTTATGGTTATGACGGCATTTGTCTTATAAACACGGCCCTCAGCATATGCATCCTCGAGTATGTGTTTGAATGGGTTATTGTTCCTTTTGTTGTATTATGTTATGATGGCATATGTGAATCAATGTTATTATGTTTTTATTATTTAAACAACCGTGAGCACTTTGTTAGTTCGAGTACACTCCTATTTTATGCAGATATTAGATGTCTGAGTTTACTTGATATTTACTTTGATGTTATTTTGTTGGCATGCTTTTGCCTTGCGTCCTTCACTTATTCTCTTTTGATTAAAAAAATTTATTTTTTTTTATCAATTTTTGAATTCCCAAAACTCTTCAAGCCAACAGTATCATACCTCATACACATGCATATGTATGTACTTGGAGGAATTTGAAAACATGGCTTGACCTGTAGTTTTTATCATTGTTTGTGTTTTTTGTGGACATTACTACACATTGGATCAGCGATTCAGAGTTCCTGTCGATGCCTGGGAGTCCTTTGGCCAGGTTACCTCCTTTGAAATGCGCTTTACCATTACGCTCCCACACACTCAGTTGGTTGATCAATTTCAGCTTTCCTATAATATATCTTTTGCATAATATGTCTCAAAACGTCAATCGCATTTTGTTTTCGTTAATGTTTTGAATTATTTTTAAATATCAGAAGTCAGCCTTCAATGGTTAAATAACATTTAAGCGATACGAAAAATGAAAACAATCGAAACGACATAATTACATCTGACATTTACAATGCAATTTACCGACATCTGAGCGCATAATAATGCGATTAAATTTGCAGGGGTTGATGCGAATCAACACAAAACAGCCGAACAGAGCTGAGTACAGCAGATCTGACAGATGGCTGGCAGACAGACAGTCAGTCAGATAGAGAGACAGGGAGACAAGGAGACAGACAGCTGACATTTAACAATTACAAACAATAACAGCAGCCGCAAAGATAACGATACAAGCGATACAAATTTTAAGGCACACAATCATAATGAACGCGAGTATATTGTATATTAAATTGCTTATTGTTGTTGTTGTTTGCGTTGTGCTGCTGGCATTGTTGATTTTGAAAAAGTGAATGTATCAATAAAACAACAAAATTATAATAAACATGTATCCATGTGCACACACGCTCGCAGACTCACCCCCGAGCATCCTGCATCCTACATCCTGCAGTCGCATATAGGAGCGGGACTGTTTGCATGAATACAAAGGAGTGGCGGGAAATGCCGCGGCACACATTGCAGACAATGCAAACAGAAGGCGCAAATAAGCAATTAAAAATGAAAATAAACATGCACGCACATGTGTAAATATACTTATGCAGAGAGGAACCCACGAGCGCAGGAACAGATGAACAGATGATCATATGAACTCGGCTCCGACTGCACAAACGCAAACGCAACCGCTGAAAAGCAGACAAAGGCTCTTGCGCAAAAAACTCAACCACGTCCGTCCCATACTTGCGACTGTGTGTGGTGGTTGTGTGCACACTTGCACACTCGCACACACACACATACGCATGTATACAGCATTGTGTGGGTACGTGTTCGCTCGTGCTGCGGCAGGAATTTAAACGTACTTATACGCATTAGTACACGCTTTGTTAAAACAACAAACGCTTGACGCAGCCGTTCTTGGCAGACAAATGACAGACCGAGACACACGGAGGATGGAGCGGCGACTGTTAGTGGGAAAGTTGCGACAGGAGTGGCGCAGCAGCCCATTAGGTGCAACAGCGTGTAGAGGCGTTACATGCAGTAGGGGCGGCGGGGGCGGTGCACAGTGTTTATTGAAGTGGAAGGGCAGCCGAATCATGGATGGGGCCGTGGAGGGGGGAATACGTATAAATGGGCCGAAGCATAAATCTCGTCTTGCATTCATCAATGTCAAGCTTCAAGTTTGCTTTTCATTTGTTACGCGCTCACATTTTTTTCATTTTTTGTTGTTTCTCTTTTGCACATTTTGCAGACGCATTTCTTTGCTATAAGCGCCATGCGTGCTTTTATTTTTGCTTTTATTTTTATTTCTCGTTGTTTTCTTTTCCTTTTTGTTTGCATTAGTGTTTCTTTGCGATGTTGTACGTGTATAATAAACACATTCTTTTCTCCGGGCTCTGTGTGAGTTCAAGTGCGAGTGAGAGTGCGAGGACATGCATGATTTTGCCAACACGGCCACTTACCTGTCCTTTTGTCGCTTCCTTCAGCCTCAGCCTCAGCATTCCTTCAGCGTTGAAGCTGATCTTTAAAGCGACCTCATTTTCACACGCGTTAGCTTCACACACTTCTTCTTCAGCTGGCCGTTGCTCGGCAGTGGGATGGGATAGAATGGACACGGACACTGACAGAGATTCTTCCACATCAACACATTCTCTCTAAGCAAATGAAATAAAGCACTTGAATCTAACAACGTTGAGTTAACTTGGAAACGAATTTAATTAAATGGAACAGAATTGAATTGAATTGAGTTGTGTTTGCGTTTGCGTTTGCGTTGTGCGTTGTGCGTTGTGCGTCTGTGCCATTGTATCTGCCAATCTGCCTATGTTGATGTTGGAGTCGCGGTCGGAGTCGGTGTCTATGCCAAGGCATGCATAAAGAATTTTTGACACAAGTATTGCCGCTTAATGGTGTCACTGCGACTATGTCTCTTTTTGCTTATCGCATATCCGCTAAAATTTCATACGCTTATCGATTTTTTAACGCGCACCCAGCGCAGACACTTGCCGTTTTACTAGCAAACTGATGACAAAAAATATCTAATGACATTGACATCGTCTGCGATTAGTCACATTTTTCTTAGCTTACATGGTGTACGTGAACGTGAACGTGGCCGTGCACGTGTCCATGTCCGTGTGCCTGTTCGTGTATGCCTGGCAGCCGAAACACCTAAGAGGCGGCCCCATCAAACAATGAACGAACTCAACTGGGGCCAGCCAGAAGTGTGTGAAGAGGCGGGCGTTGCGTGGCGAGCGTTTACTCGTAGACATGCTTCAGATTTTGTGGTTGCATTCGTTTGGGATTGAGGTTAAATTGTTTTTCTTCTAATTTTATTCGAATATACATACAACTGAAGCCTAATCAAGCTCAGGCAAATCTGCATTGGCACTGCGGCAGCAGATCACAGATGAGATCCACATGATGGCATTAGGAAGGGAGCATCTGGAGCTATGTTAATTATAATTAATGGGTAATACTTCTTTGGCGTCCTCTTGCTTGTTTGCGTTCTTGTTGCTTTTACTGTTACTTTGTTTCCACAATTCAGTCGCGTGCTGACAAAGGGCGGCTGATGTGCTCTGCCGTCTTCAGAAACGAGTTTTGCATTTTGTTTGTGGCACTGAATTCGCCAGTCCCAGAATATGCTTTACTGTGTACTGTGAAGCAGTAATTGCTTTGTTGAATTTGAATTGTGCTGCAGAGTTGAAATTGGCATGAGATAGAAAAGAATATAATTGAATAAAGATAATAATACACAGGATTGAATTTACGTGAAATTTGGCAAATAGGGAGCAGGAAAGCATTCTAGGAGCTGATGCCCGCAGCCAAGGGCATATGATAAAATGATGGAATAAAGCACAGGTGAAACAGTTTACACATTCTTTCACAGAGCATTTGTCATAATCAGCATTTGCTGTGCGTATACGTAATGGTGTTTAAATAAATATGCTGCTGAGCAAACAAGTCGCAATTTAACTTTCGTTGCGTTTATTTTTTGCTTTTGATTGTTTTTTTTTTTTTGTTCTGTGCCCCTTTAAGGAGAAGATGCTACATTCTCTGACAATTGTTTGTGCAAGTGAAAGTTTTTAATAACTGCTGCTTAAGTACTTTACGCCTTGACTCCCAGGTAAATAAAAAGCAAAGCGACATAAGATGTGTTGACAGCCAAGTGAAGTGCCTGTGGAATAAGCCAGCACGAGAGGCAGCACAGGTTGCCGTTGCCTGTGTGTGGCTTCTGATTTATAGAGTACATATGTGGTTTTTTGCTTCATCTCTCTCATCTCTATCACTCTTTCCCTGTCTATCTTTCTGCGTGAGTGTTTTTGTTATCGTTGGCTTGCCAGACTGTGTGGATGAGTGGGTGTGCTTTTCTGTGTCAATAATCAAGCGGAAGTTTAAATTAAGTCATGCGTGTTATTATGTTTATTTGTCAACAGTGTAGGGATAAATGGCAAATGTCTTGTGAAACTGCTTTAAACGAAAATTTTGAGGAGACACAAGTATAAACGGAATTTGTGAGCCGCCTTTATGCAGCTTAGAGTTGTTGCCGTTGTTGTGTGTTATCCTCCTTTTTTTATAATGGCGAACTTGGCGTATACGCAACGAAACCATTAAAAATTACGTACACGCAACGTGTGCACTAACATAACACACATACAAACATTCCTGCTTTGACAAGAAATAAAACAAATGAGAGCTGCGGCTTCTCTTATTCCTCCTATTTCTCTTTTCTTTCTGTCACTTCTGTTACATTTGTTGCTACAGATGTAGTTGCTGTTGTTGTTGCTGCTGGTGCTCTGCTTCTGTTTCGCGAAACTGTCAAACATGAAAAACGATTGCAATGCGACATCCTCATCTGTTCCACAATTCTGCGCTTGCCGAAGTGCATATGGATAGATTTCTGAGTTTATATGTGCTCAATGCAAATTGTGATTGATTAGTTGCCAGCGCAGCAGCCTCGCCCCCTCGTACTCTGCTGCATCCGCAGTGTGTCGCAGACAAGTCCTCGCTCTCGTCTACGAGCGCGTGCCTAACTGTGCAATGGGAAAAATAAAACACATTCGCACCATCAAAGCAATTAACACGAAATTACCATTTCCACTTTGCACTTCACGCTGTTGACACTGCACACACGGCCCTCCATGTCTACGCTTGCCTGGCTATGTGTGTATATGCCTATTCGCGTCTGATATGGCGTGGTGTGGTATGGTGTGTAAGTAAGTGTGTATGTGAGTGTGTGTGTGGCGCTTAGTGCATTCGTGGGTGAGGGAACGGGTGAGTGGCTGTTTTAAATGGCAGCCAACTCAACAAGAGCGACAATAACGACAGCGACAGCGACAACGATAACGACAACAATAACGATGACGACGACGCCGACGACGTCGACATCAACGCGATGAAATAAATACAGAAATTCGTGCCAACACGCACGTGTTGTGTGTTCCTAGGTGTTGACAATGGGTGTAATAGATATGTCAAAAGTGTTGATAACAAATGACAGCCAAAGCTGTATATGGTATATTGTTACCAAAAAAAGAGGAAATAAGACAACCAAAAAAAAAAATACAAAAAAAAAAAAAACCCACGAAAATCCTGTGCGCACAGATAACAAATTAAACATTCATCTGAAATTCAGCATCAAAAAGTGTTATTATTTTTTTTCTCTCCTCAATAGATAATTCACATTAAGAAAAATGCAAGATGAAAAAAGACTGTTACTGTAGTGAGTGAGAATAATCCTCAGATTTTTCAAGAAATTGAAAAACCAAACACAAAATTGATTTCTTGAACTGTCACAAGCGTTCATTCTCCTAGTGCCACTTGAAATTATTTTGCACGCAGTAAAAAACAATACTTAATCCTTTTAAATTCCCGTGGCACTCACATTAAAGGGCCAGTCGGGGCATAGCTGGCTTGCTCGTCTATAAGCTGAATCACCGTTCTGTTGCTGTCTATAATAAACTTTTTGTTGTGTAAAATATGTTTTTTTCCGTATTTGTGTGATTAACTTTCTGCTTATGCAACTGTTACACAACTTATCACGACATGCAGGACAAATCGAAAAATGAAGGATATATATTGCTTTTTCTTCATTAAACCATCGGCAGAGTTTCATCAATCAAAAGTTTCGTCGCTGCTATTTGTTGTTGCTGCAACGAACAGATGAAGCAGCTGAGTAAGATGCTTTCGTATTATCAGAACTTTGTTCTTTATTTGATCATATTAAATCAAGATATGTGATGGCTAATTCGGACTATCAGTGATTTCTGCGCGTTTAATTAAGTGATGGATAATATCTGTCAGTTAATTTTGATTTTGTTTTAATATTTGAATTGTGTTAACAGATTAATCAAAATTCGTAACAGATTGCATAATGCTGATAGCCCAACTTAAATCTAAAATAGTAGTCTGAATCAGAATATTAAATTCAAATGAATGTGATTAAGATTCAAAGAGACAGCTATTTAATTTAATGAACTCGTTTTGGGTGTGCTGTCTTGACTCGCCTCCTTCTCCTCCTTTTTGTCTGCTCTACTCGCATATGTATGTGTATGTAGTTAACAAAGTGTGAAGACTGTCTCGTATTATCAAGTGTCAAATGGTTTTGTTTATCTTTTCAAAGTCTTAAGTCACAGCAGAATTTACACGACTAGCAGCAGCAATAGCAGCCACACCAGAACCAACACCAAAGCTGGCACAAAAGGAAGGCACACGCTTCCTGACTTTGCCAGCCACTCTTTGACAAACTTTTCCTATTAATTTCTTCTTCGGTGCGAGTCGTGCCGAATCGAGTAGAGTCGAGTGTCTTCTGCATGTGTGTGAGTGGCTGGAAAAGAGTTGGCGTATCAGCCGCACGCTTAAGTTTTCATTAATTTGTCTACTTCCTGCGAAATCGACGGCTAATTAGTTCATTTAAATGTCTCTGCCAGCTGGAGCGAAGTGGCTAAGTGTGCAAGGAGTCAAAAGATCGAAAGCGTGCCATCTCAAGACCAAATGAGGCCAATACCTATGCCTATGCCTGTACCTATGCCAATGGCAATTCGAATGCCAATGCAATGAGCATGCAAGGGAGATTCCGTTGGCAGATGAAGCAAACAACTTTTCGAAACTGTCGCTGATGTAAATTATGCATATGTAAAAGTTTCAGTTTTCCGCGCTTGCCTTATCTCATTCAACTGCTGCTCAACTCAAGCCAGTTCGCCTGAAGCCGCGCATACAAATGTTGAGAACGAAATCAAAAGTTTTGCCAGGCTTCTTTTGTTTTGCATTTTACACGCTGCATGCAACAAATTTTGCCTTTTTGCCTTGCCCATTGTGGAGCACGTTGGCCTCGCAAACTGTCAATGGTTGAGTTTCAGGAGGATTTAAAAACTGAAATTTTCCACAAGTATGGCAAGGCAGTAAAAAATCCACGAGAAAATTACGCGCATAGTCAAGGCACTTGAGAATTTTTATAAATAAAAAAAAGTGAAAGTAGAGAGAAGAAGTGGAAAGTGGAAGGGAAGAAAGCACTGAAAAGCCAATAAGGGAAAGTATTTGAGACGCACACGCGCAAGGCGAGGCAAGACAAGGCAAGGCACAACGTGCCTGCTGTGACGGCTGGCCCAGGAGTGGGAGGGAAGAAGGCTGGTGGCTTTTGAAATTTATGTGCGACGTAGCCAATTTATCCACACTCCGCTGTGCATTTTTTCTATTTACTTAAGCAAAACAATCACGTTTTCATTAAAAAGGCTGCATTTGATGCGTATATGACAGTTGATAGGCGTGGCGCACATGTGAGCGACAAAAATAGAACATAAATTGGCAGACTATTGAACGAAGCTGGTGGGGCCGTAGGGGCGCTCGGTCTGGTCGGGCATGTTGAACATGTGCTCCAAATTAAGAAAACACTTTGTGCATTTTTGATAAGAAGACGAAATTCAACTTCAGACTTTTCAACATAAATACCCACACCTAACAACACACACACTCACACACACACAGGAACATTTACTTGCTTCTAAATCGTCTAAATACATGTATACATGCATACATACATACAAATAATAGTACATAGGTACAGTTGCCTCCTCTTCTTTTTTCACTTTGCAATGTCGTTGACGCTTTACATAGTAGAGAAAAGTTGTAGTTGTCAGTAACAGAGAATGCTGTTGTGAAACGCTTTCGTACATGTTGAGCCCATCCATGCAAGCGAAAAGTCGCTGCCATTCACCGACAACCGACAAGCGACATACCTGAATGCCTTTTGTTTATTATTTTCAGGAACTCAAATTGAAACAAGACAGACTCAGACTTCTTCTTAACAACAATAAGAAATACTATGAAATATTCACCGTATAATTATGGCCGCTTTTGGATTATCTTCTTTTATAGTTTAATTCACTGGGCTTCACTGGCAAGTAGGTTGCAGTTTGCTTAAACTCGAATCCCAATTTTAGTACTCAGTAGCTAAGAAGAAAATGAGATTTATGAATCATTCACGGTTTATTGCCAATAGTTTTTAAAATAAAAAGAACAAAACAAAAATACAATATAAAAAAAAAAAAAACAAAATAAACAAAAGAAAAAAATAAGCAATACAAGAATCACACACGACCGTGCGAAACATGGACCTTGTCATTTTTTGATTTAAATACTCGAACGGGGACTTAGCAATTCTTGACGAGGGTGCAAATGTAAAATTGAAAGTCAAATGAGAAAAAACATTTATGCGAGTAGATAAATTATTGAATTCAATTTTGTGACCTCCAGTCAAAGTGCCAAATGTACGTAAGAGCATGAACTCAACATTAGATGCAAGAGGAATTCATTCGAAACATGTCCGGGTTGACTAACTGTCGTACACTTTTCGAATACACCCTATCTTGACAAAGGAACATCCGAGAATGGATATCGTTTGAGGTTGAGTGCGACCGACGATGATTCTCACATCATTTTAAGTAAAATCGAATCGCCTCAGTCGAAGAAACATTCCTACGCTCCCATATTACTTCTCCACTCTGCTCCGATCGCAGTTGCAGCAGCCCTTATATGCCAAATCAGAACAACAATGACCGCAATCACCGGCGGCGAGCACACCTAGTGCACAATTACTATAATTAATGCGTATTTCTGCTTCGTTGAGCACTTTTGGCACGGACTGTTTTTGACTTTTTTTTTTTTGCTTGATTTTTTTTTCTGGTTTGTTTTGGTAAATTGGGAAAATGAGAAAAGTTTCTGCTGCATCTCATTTTGAGTTTGGCCATTGCTGTGGGGGACGGACACAGTTGTTGCTGTATGCGGCTTCACATGGCTTTTTACGCATTTATGTTTATTCGACTGTATAAATAATAAACGTTTATATAATCCGAATTAATTACTTACCGTTTGTCTGCATTTTTACCAATAAAATGCTGCACCTGAAGCACAAAAAAAAAAAAAAAACAAAAAAAAAATGCAAGAAAAAGGAGAAGAAGAAGAAGGAAAATTTGTCATTTAGGATAGAATTTGTTTAAGATTGAAAACTTCATGAGAAAACTTTAGATTTTTGTTTGTTCATGTTCTAATTCATGCAATTTAATTTAATTTCATTTTAATTTTGCTGCTTTAACACGAGCAAGGAGCAGTTTAAATTATGCAAGGAGGCATAAGATTCATGGCATATCCGAAGGATTTGTGTGTGCCAACGAATTACTCGCATCCAAAATGCACGAGTGCAAAAATAAAATAGAAGCCAAACAAGAAAAGCATAAAAATAAAATTGAAAATGTCTTCCTTCGCATAGAATTAAGGGAAATCAGTTGCTGAAATATGTAATTTATTTTTTGTCAACTGCTTGTCAGAGTTTTTGTTTTGGATTTCGGCTTTTAAGGTGGTTTGCATTCACAATCTGAGGAGCTTGTGTTTTCCTTTTGCTTTTTTCGTTTTAATTTATTTTTGCTTTTATTTCTTCATTGTATTTTATTTTATTATATTTTGGCTTTTTGTGCTGGTCTCTTTAGTTTCATTTGTTTGTTTGACTGGAAAAATGTATAAAATTAGAAATTGGATACGAGTGGGCGTGCGTCGTATCGCCAGCGTCAGCGTTAGCGTTAAGAGTAAAATAAATATTTTCAAGTTATGGCGACCATGTAAGGCGTTCAAGACGGGAGACGGGAGCCGGGGGCACAGACCGAATACAAAAGCAAGGAGGAAGGAAGCCTAATGCGAATATGTCTAGCTGGGCGTAACGCATTTGGGAAATTTAATTTTCCTGCACGCGTAAAAGTGTAACAAGAAATGAAAAAAAATTATAAAAGTAAAAAAATTTAAATCCAAAGAAAAGAAAGAGAGAAGCTAAAAACCATAAACGTAAATTTTTTACTGTTATTTCGTTGTTTTTTTATTCTTTATTTTTTTTTTTATTTATATCCGCCTTTCGGCCTTTCGTTCGAATTCCGCTTAAGCTTAAAAAGCTTTTATCCGACTTTTGTCCTCGCGCTGCCTTTTGTCTAGTTTCCTTTGCCAAAATTTCGTTCCATCTGTCTGCCCGTCGGTCCGTCCATCCGTCCGTTCGTCTTTTCATTCCTCCGTTACTTTATTTCAAGAACCGAATTTCAATTATTTTGTAGGTTGTCATTTTCATTTTTATTTTCTAAGATGCTTTGCTTATTTGTTTTTGTTTGGTATTCTTCGCTGGGGCTTTGTACGCTTTTCAGACGAGCTGTCAAGCAGTACAAAAGGCTATTGAGCAAATGGCCAGAAAAATTGAAAAGTGGAAAAGTGTAAAAATGGAAAAATGGAAAATAATTTAGAAACATTTACATTATTTCACGGGCGCATTGTTATCAAATACCAGGACAAGCTTACTAATTTCGGTCCCTCCCCCGCCGGCTGAAAGCAGAAAACCTCGCACCCTATCATGTACCGCACTCTACCGTGCACCAAACAGCAAACGACTCCTGTTGCCACACAAACATACTCCATGCACGTAATTCAATGGTTCTCACCCCAGGCAGTTATCTGCCACAATTAAATGTTCATTGGGCAGGTCTAGCATAAAAATCGAATCGTAAAGGATGGCCACTTATTCCTTCAATGAATTGCTCGTCTAAAACGTTTGAGCTGTATTAGCTTTGTCCTGTTGGCGGCTGTTCGCTGTTCGCTGTTGGGGCGCTTCTTTTCAATAGCTTCTCATTTTGATTTGATTTCATTTCCTCTGACAGGTTTCCATTCGCATGCTTCGTGTGATTCGTGCGTCTTTGATCTGATTGTTGCTTGTTGTTGCTGTCAAATGCACTCCACACTCCGTACTCCGCACGCCTCACTCCACAACAGTTAGCTTACGTTCCGCTTTAATTTCGTATGTTCCTATCAGTATCCGCACCCGTACCCGCAGTCGTAATCCTATTCGTTTTTGTTGTCATTTAAGTTGTCCGTTTGGTTGTTGGCCATGTCTACTTAGTTTAGGCCATATTGCTATGAAAAAAAAAAAAAAAATAAATAAATAAAAAAATAATAGTGAATCCAGGGTTCTGATGCTGTCCATTTTTATTACGTCAGTAGGTTTACTGGATGATGGCTGGAATGGCTGCTGCTGAGCCTCGTTTTGTCACTTGGTTGCAATGAGAATAATTCACCGCAGACTATACCTTATTTTTGTTTTGTTGGTTTTCATTTTTATTTAATTTCTGCTTTGTACTCGATGTTTACCGTTCGCCGCTTTTTGTTTGCCGAGATTTTCTTGTAGGCGCAGATCTTAACTGCAAACACGAAGCCCTCCTATCTGCGACGTCCAAACGCCTTGGCTCGGGAACGGGAATTCCTTTGATTCCGTTTTTATTTCGCTATTTTGTTTTTGTTTTATTTTGGTTTTTTCTCTGCTAGTCTGCTGCTGTGTTGCTTGTCCTCGTCATTGTCTTTGCATGCGGGACTCGTCCGCACGGCTGCGGGCTCATTTTCCTTTATTTCTTCGCTGGATCTCGACGACAAACTTTGCATATGCAAATTTCGGAAACCGCCAGAACACGTTCCGTTTTAGTTGCTTGCATTTCCGCTGCAACTGAGCGTGCTGCTTCACAGTTGCCATCTATCGGCATAATGCGATGGATGGATGGATGCATTTTCAGCGTCGCCTTCAGCTAGTTTCTTATAAGCTGGATCGCCTTTAGGTTAGCAGCAGCTGCTCAGCTTCTGCCAATAGTGATGGAATTCTTGGCTGAAAGTTGGGCAATATGCAAAATAGGTTACAATACTTTTTGCGGATCAGAATGACCTTCGCGTTTCTTTGTGCGTTTGATGTCTATTTGAAAAGGCTGATGGCCTCTTAGGATTCTGCGCATTGTTTGTGCTAATACAAGTTCAGAACTATACTCGCAATGTTTTATTTAATATTGTAACAGTCTTGGCGTTCACGCAGCGCCGGGCAATTTCGGCGGGACAACACTTTGTCAAAATCAGCATAATTTGAGGCTACTATAGAATTCTTAATATAAAATTTTAATTAAAAATGTAAGCTGCTTAAGTCTTTCGGTACTTGTTTTTCTTTTAATATTGGTTTGGTTTTATTTTCTTTTCTCTGTTATTTATTTTTTTATTTATTTTTGTTAGGTTTTATTTTGCAATGTGCTTTTTATTTTTTTTCTTTTCGAGCGCCATAACAAAAATTCGAAAGACTACAGAGAAATATGAAAGAAGTTTCATAAGCAACATCAATTCTTGTTTGTTTTGGCCGATTCACTTTGTACTCTGCTGCTGGCTGATGACTGCTGACTATTGGCGATTAGATGTTGGTTTGTTGAAGAAACCGAATACATTAAAATACGAAGTGATAATAAGAATTGATCGTTCAATTGTACACCTCGCAGCCAAATATTTTTATTGTGAAATGCGGCACCCAAAAAAGACCCAATGGCATCGCGCTGGTTTGAGTTTGGCTGAGCATGGGAGCAAGCCGACGGCTTTTTTATAACGATGTTCCAGGGTCATTTCTATTTTCAGGTTCAGTTCCAGCGTCAGTGTGATTTAGTTTTTAATTTTTGCGCAATCACGACGATCCGACGACAGGGTTCAAAGTATAGACTAGCCATTGAGAGTAAAACAAATGGCACTCTTAAGTGCCGGCAATAAAAACTTCTGAGAGCACAAATCGCACACATGGGCTGTATTAAGCCGAACGCACAAAAAATGAAACGATACGAAATGAAATGAAAATTTTTTCAATGACTCGAGTCTAGCATTAAAGTTGCGCATTTCGACACATGCCTCGCCATGAATTATACCTTGCATCTCTCAATGTTTGAAGTGTATGTGTGTGTGTGTGTGTGTGCTGTGTATATGTGTGAGTGAACGCTTGAGGATGAACATGTCGGTGAGTGTCTGTCTGTGCACCTCGGGCGCTGGCATAAGTTTTATGGCGCATCACTACTTTCGGCAAATGGCAGCTGCCACCATTTCTGCAATAAGTGCGAGCAGCGTCCTCTAAGGACGTTAATCTTATTATTTGCTGCCAGCGTCTGCAGCTGCGGTAAACATTGAATCTTGTAGCATGTGTAAATAAAAGTAACAAATGTCTCTCGCCCACCGCCTGCCCCCAAGTTCTCCTTAACTGGTGTGTGTGCGTGGACTAAAAAAGAAGTCAGCGCTGTTTTTCTCCAACTCGGCCCGCTCTGTTTCGTTTTTTATGTCGCAAATTTTGTCGCCTAAAAGCATGCTATCCATTAATACACAACATTTACCCTACGCTAAAAGCGTCTATTCCAGCGCAAGGAGAACAATGCACTCCTTTTCTCCGTGCCGAGATTTCTTTGAAGACGGTTTGACTTATAAAGTAAAACCACACAATTTCTTTATTTTTAAATTAACAAATCTAATTGTTGTGGACCATCATATATATACTTACAATCAAGAAAGATGAGAAATGAATGTTGATATCTTGCTGGTTCCGCTGACTCATTTGTTAAAGTCGGGAAAAGGAGACATGCGAGTTTATATTTTTACGAAAATGCAACATAAATAAATGAAAATGCCATATCATTGCTCATGCATGCGAAGAGAATGGCAAAGTAAGGAAAATGAAAATCAATAAAAATAAATGAAAATCCATGTGAACTTTGGAAATTTCTGAGATAAATTTGGTGGTAAAGGCGGGTGTATTAAATACCAAGAAAAGTTCAAATTTTATATCGGATCTGTAGTTAATTTTCTTTTTAAAGTTTATTTTATTTATTGATACACAATACATTGACGATGGCGACTTGCCCTGCTGCTTGCCGTTGCGACTGCTTTGGCTGCATGCGGCACAGGCATCGCAGTACAGACATCGGAGTAAAGCCATCGCAGTTTCGGCGGTATCGGCGGCATTGGAGGTATCGTTGGCGGTGGCGGTATCGTCGGTGGCATAGTTTGCAGTGTAGATCTTACTCAGTTCTAACATTTAATTTAAGGCGACCAGCCAGTCTGCAGTAAGCATGCGAAAATGTTGCGATTGTGAATGCCGGCGACCTGCGTCATTTTTGACTTCATTTTGCCGTGCACTGCCTGCTCGTGTTCGCTTCGAGTTGTGTGATATGTGATATGAGATATGTGGTGTGTGTGTGGGGATGTATCGGTGTATGCGTGTATGGCATTCGGTTATACATATGTGTACTTTTCATACTTTTGGGCATTTCATTTTTTAACTACCTGGAAAAACCGATGGCGAACAAAGCCGAATGGGAAACAACAGGAGCAGCAGCAACAATACCAAGAATTAAGGGCAACAGCATGTGGATCTTGAACATTGTTCTGTAAAGCAGTGCAGGCAGACAGCCAGACTGGCAGACAGGACGGAGGCAGTCAGACGGAAGAGGAGAGTTCATGTTAAACATGATTACGATGTGAAGCCGACGCTGAAGGCTGTCAGTGTTGGGTGAGTATGCAAGTAAACCAAGAACCGTCAGTTAAGTCAGAATTTATACACACGAGTGTACGTGCAAAAAGGCATAAGTTTGCCAAAGTTCAAGCAGCGAGACATTTCTTTGCATACTTGATGGCGTATAATGGCGGAAAGGGACTGTTTACATGCATAAAAGATTGTTTAACATTTACATAATTTTCGATTTTTTGTTTTTTAATTTTCGAAGTCAGTTTTTATTTTGTTTTTTATTTTCATTTCTACTTTTATTTCTTATTTGTGTATTTTTATGCGAATTTTTTATTGTATTTTCTTGAAGCATTTTCAGCATCACTTACATCAACTTTTAGCGAAAATGGGAATCCGTTGCATGCTTTTAGGCATGTCTGGCTACAGCGAAGACCTTTATTTACTTCAGGTAATCAGAATTGAACTCCTTCCTTCGAGCCAATTATGTGCGTACAAAGTATTTGATAACTACTTTTCTGGTGATTAATTCATTTTCAACGCGTTTGCATCGGTGATTACTTCCAAGTGCAATTTTATTATATTTTTTTTCTTGTTCGCATTTTGTTTACATATACAACTGCGGTTTAAGCCAATTATTCTTATTATTTTTGTAATTGGTAAGATTTTTAAATAATTGGGATCGCATATTTTTACTAATTTTCTTCTTTGAATTATTATTGAAACTTTTCAATATTTTTTAAATTTGCACCATGATTCACCTTTCCACATAAGTATGCCACCAAAAAATTACCGACACGCTTGTTTAGAAAGATCAAACGCAAACAGTTTCCTGTTTCAAGTGTCTTTTTTGCTGACGTGCAATGTTTATTTTCTTAAAATTTGATTTTAATGCATTCGTTTGGAGATAAGAGCGAGAAACCGACCAGTCACGCGAAGTCCATACGAGAAACTGATGATAAACCAAAAATGTTTATCACAAGTAAGCGCAGAACGTGCAGGAATGCCGCTGCAGCTTTTTGGCGTCCTCTGCAGCGAGGTGCTGAGATTCGACATTACATTTTAGTTTCGAAGATGCCTCCTCTTTTGGGCGCTGTTGTTGTTTTTGGACTTAACCAGCAGCAGCCACTGACGTAGTTACTGCTGTGCTGTGCCGTGCTGTGCCGCGCTGTCATTATTTCGAAGAGTTTGCAGCGCTGTTAAAGGATTTCGAAAAAAGGCTAAACGTTTCTTGCGCTGCGTGCCAGTTGGCTTGTTGGCTTTTGCCGCTTTTTCACGCCGAATGTACACCATGGGCAGATGCTCATTTCGAGCGTATTTGATAAGAACTATGAAGGCTCTTTGCTGCCGCTGCTGCCTGTGTAGAGATGCGCTCTTAGCACCAACCGAAGAGTGTTCGAAAGTGAGGGCAGCCCATGCTTACTTTTGCGCTCTTATAAACAACATTTCTGTTGACATTTGTTGCTGCTAATGCACGGCAATTCGAAAAGTTCGATTTAAGAAAAAAAAAAGAAAAAACCACACTCGAACAGAGTTGTCATTATGAATTTCTTAAGTCCCGTCATATATGGCTATCCTAAAAATAGGCATAATGTGGACACACTTAAATATTGTAATTTACTGTTAAATTTATCATCAGGTACACAGCCGTACATTGTTACATATGTCAATGCATAAAACTTAAGTTTTTAATATGTAAATAATCTGTAAAAAAAAGGCAAGGTGTGATATGTAAAATGCGGATAATATTGATTGAAATTTATTTTTGTTTGGAGCAGCAATGGAATATTTGTTTATTAAAAATCAAAAGCGACAGCAAACAATATTCTCATAGGCGATTTTAATGTAAAAATAGGCGGCAACAACAACAGGTGCCAACACATCATGGGGAAGAACGGCATTGGAATTAACAACAAAAACGGTGACAGATTGATAGATCTTTGTCAAACTTTCCAAATGGAAAAATGGTAGTGTGTAAGCAGGAAGAGGCGGCGATCAATGAAGGGCGTAAGCAACAAAACAGGGTTATCGATAGACAGCGATCATGGGCTTCTCATAGCTGAAATACCAATCAAGCTAAGGTGACAATATGTAAATAAACCGTAATTGCAAAGACTCCGCTCTGTTAACCTACACCTCCTTAGAAGCAACCAAATGGCATCCCGAGTAAAAACAAATGCTTTCGAAGTGATCTCGTCTATAGGACAAAACTCTTAGAAGATCACAAACACAGCACTAAAGTCAGCTGCCGAATGCATAAGTGGACTGAAGCATGCCCGCATTACACCAAACGATTCGTTGTACCAACTGCATAAACTTCAACCACACACAGCTTGTCAGAGATAAAAACGGAAAACTACTCACAGGCGAAACGGAACAAGGGCTTCGATGGAAGTAACACTTCATGGATATATTTTAGGATTCGCCACCAACTCGCCTCCCGGCTGACGCAACCCCAACTACGTCACTCAGACTATCAGTCAACTCATCATCATAACATGAAATTAAGAACACCATAAAGAAGCTGAAAAACAGCAAAGCAGCTGGGGAGGACGACATACCAGCCGAACTACCGAAATTCGGTCCCAACTGGTTAGCTGAAATTCTACAACTAATACTTGTTAAAATTTTGGAGATTCTGGACACCATAATCAACGGTCGTCTTCGAAAAGTACTCGAACAAACAATAAGAGATGTACAAGCAGGTTTCCGCCCACACAGAATCTGCTCAGACCAAGCAAACAACTTACGCACTATAACAGAGCCATCTGTTGAATGGCGGACACCCCTATATCTACTGTTCATCGACTTCAAGAAGGCGTTCGATACCGTAAGTCGAACAGCATTGTGCAATCCGTAGCAAGCAAGGGAGTACCACACAAAATCATTGTACTTATAGAGGCGTTATAACATCCTCTAACGTTGCCGGCTTATTAACATAGACCAATGATTTACCGCAGCCCCATAAAAAAAGTCTACAGGCGATAATCACACGATCTCGGCTAGAACACATGACTTTAATAACTCGATTGATGCACCCGCTGGGTGGCTTGTGGCACTGTCTTGTTGGAACCACATATCACTGATGTCCAATTCATGTAATTGCTCAAAGAAAGAACGATCCATCATGTTTCCGTAGCGAATACCATTTACCGTAACGACGTGACGATCATTTCTAGCGACCTAGAATCCAAAGCCAACAAACTCAATAAATTGGCTAATTCAATCGAACTTAGCTTCAAAGCCAATAAAACAAGATCAATGAAGTTCAATCACACATGTAAAAGAACTCTGCTGATAACAAAACCAATTTCTCACAATTGAATACTGTCAAATCGAACAATGTCAGCGCGACTGCAGTCTAGGCCAGGCCCAAGACAACCTAGCGTTGTACAATAAAGCAGGAGCTACAAAGATACCAAACCACCTGGGATGAGCTCAAAGCATTTGCTCCCAACACAGTACGATAGAAGATTCTTGTGGAGGCCCTACGCTCCCTAGCGGAGTAGAGCGGAAAAAAACAAAGATCGCAATTGAAGGGATTTGGTCATATGACTTTCCAACTAGTTACGCCAAGACTTGACGACGACGTGGATTGAATATCTAATGGCGGAGTGCGAGTGTCCTGACTAATTGGCAAATAAGTGAAAAACAAGCAAAGATGCAAATACAAGAGTTGAATGTAGCTTAAGCCAAAGAATAAATAAGCAAAAATTGCTTGTGTGCTCTTATGCACACATGAGTCCTGATTCCTTTAACAATCGGACACCGATTCGTATTTAAGTGCATTCAATAAAGTGAGAAAAAAGAAAATATACAAGAAAAAAAAGGACGTTTAAGTTTCATTCCGAGGTAGTTGAATCGAGATACAAAGACGACAATGAGTGACAAGAAAATAAAAAATAAAAAAATGATAGAAAAGCGGTAGTCAGTCCATATAACTGTAGCAAAGGAAGTACATGAAAAGCTGACAACAAATGCAAATGCCTGCGTCCGGCAAGGAAGTCTAAGAATCAACCACGAAGTGAAAATAAAACACAACTCGGCTGATGGTGGCGACAATGATGGCTAAGAAAGACTATGATCACAAACAGCAAAAACCATGCCAGCCACCACAATGAAAACGATTTCGCTTGATGGCGTTGTCAACAAATACGTACCGAATGCGGTAATTCCAACTGAGTCAAATATGGGCGCACCCACCCACTCTCTCGCCGAAACAGATAAGCGAATGTATACACATACACACCGACAGATACACAGACAGTCAGTTGGTAAGTGAAGCCAAGTAAAACGCCTGCGAGAAATTCGTCGAAATTTTTATAAAGCATGGCAGAGTGCATGTGGGAATTGTATTTGAATGTGTTGGCATGTTGCATATAATGCCAGGCTCGAGGCATTGAAGCCGTATGGCTGCGATTTCGGGAGCGGGTGCGGGTTAGAATGCGGATGCGATACAGCTGAGATGAAGCTAAGAATTTAAGCAATTACCAAAAGTAAGAACGAACACATACTAAGACAATGTTTAAAATGGTTACGAAGTTTGTTTGAAGCTCTTGTGTCCCTACTTGATGTGCATGATTGACCGAGTAGGAGGAGCTCCAGCGCCGAGCCAGTACAAGCAATGTGTCTGCATATGTGAGTACCTCTGTGCACTGGGAGCTTTTATTTGCAACTGACATACTAAAGGCATGACAAGCCGACGAATAAACGCACGGTCGAGCGGACTTTAGAACAAGTAGAAAAGTGGACAACGGAGCAGCACGGCCAACCGGGTGACTGATGCT
Source organism: Stegana nigrithorax (assembly GCA_037044495.1). Classification (NCBI taxonomy): domain Eukaryota; kingdom Metazoa; phylum Arthropoda; class Insecta; order Diptera; family Drosophilidae; genus Stegana; species Stegana nigrithorax. Next base: position 16,908 of record JBAMBQ010005038.1, on the reverse strand, counting down.
GAGTGCAACTGACATTTACGGACGATTGCTGGTGGCGGAACTATGCAAAATAGAACAGTATTTACGAGTAACGTCATTTTGATTACGATTTCCCTTCTTTCGTACTTCGTTTTTGATATTTTGTTTTGTGGTCTTGCTTTTGTTTGAGCGTGTCGGTTAGGAATGTCAAATCCCTTAAGGCAGACGTTTCGTATGAATGTCGGTGTTTGAAGAAACCTAAATCCAATTTATAACACTTTACTACCTGACTTTTAGTTTTTAATTATATTTACTTTACTTCTAGTTATTCAGCTAACTGCAGTCACTCTCAAATCTCGTTTGTCCACGCAATGTTTGCTCAGAATGCAACGTAATCGGCCGAACAAACGTTTTATTTGCAAGCAAATACTTTACTCATCCTTTATCACGTTTCTTATATTTTATGTTTCAACATCGGCCAACATTTTGGTTTGCTTCGTCGAAGTGGACACTGTGTGTCGTTAATCTGCGGTGGTGGACTAAAGTAACCGGGATTTTTTTGCCTTGTGGGGTATGCGACATTAAGTGGTAAAGGGGCATTCCAAATACTTAAGCAAAAGAAATCAAAAGTGTAATCATGAGAACTTGGAATATGCTTCTTAAAAGGAGAAGAAGAAGCGGTGCGGTGGGATGACAATTAGGGTACAGCATTTTCTTTCTTCCAGGAATATTCTTAAATCTCATTAATAATTTAAAATTTTCCTTACTGTCATGTTTCAGATTGCACTGCCACTGTGAACTAAGTCTGACAGCTCTTTGATGAATTCAGCTAAAAGTATTTCTCTCGTCTGGCAGCGAAAATAAAATGTTAAAGTTTAATTTAAGAAAATCCCAATTCATGAGCACCGCTGCAGTTAGCAAGACGTAAAAATGAAGAACATAAAAATAAAAGAATAAAATTAAAACGTTATTTATTGGTTATACAAAATTCAATATAAACAGAATCTGACAGTTTTCAATTAAGCGGATGTCTATTTTATTAATCAACGTATGTCAAAGTCCGTCCATTCCATTGCAAGGAAGCGAGTGGCAAGAAATGAAAAATGAACAAATAAAAATATTAATAACTTAATTCAAAGCTATTGGGTTTGTATCGAACAGAGCTTGTCTACATTTAATCAATTTGGAAACATTTTATACAATTAATAATTGGCAATTAAAAATATAAATATCTCTATCAGAAATTTCGCTCTTCACCTCTATTTATTTGCTAACGCTCCGGATTACTCATATGTGTGCTTTAAGTGTATTTTGAACTGTCTTATTTCACGTTTTAGCGACATTTTGAAGCTCATGTAGTTGTCATGAGCAATGAATTGTGCAATACATACAAAAAATACATTATAGCTCCATATGTCAATCGATTGTTTGGCTCAACAAAAAGAAAAATATGTTGCAATGTAATTGCTATCCTTTTGAAACAAACTTTTTAATTATCAGTAAAGTAAAAATGGGTGATTTAAAAAAGGATGTTGCAAAGAAATTTTAAATCATTTGCAAAAAGTTATCAACAACTTTGATCATAAAATTCGTTTCCTTTTTACTTCTAACCATGACTTCTAACTTTGTCGAATCTTATCCAATAACAAATAACAATTTGCTAACATTAAATATTAACTTTAAGGAGAATGAAGGACAATTTGTATTTATTTTTAATTATCTTTAATGAATGGAGAAAGTTTAACAAATTTTGTATTCGATCATCTTAAACTTAAAAACTAGCTGGTGCTGGTGCAGCTACGCAAAATGAATTCATTAGAGGGGATAATCGGATATGATTATGGTTACTGCAAATTAATTTGTACCTGAAATGTACCACAAGTAAGGGAGCGTGTTTTGGCAAATCGGATTCACATGTAACATGTGAAATTGCGTTCACTCGAAAGATTGCGTATTCTCGTATCGAATCCATATAAATTCTTGTGAATTGAAATCAATGCAAATTTCAAAGGTTTTGGCAAATCTTACATTTTTAATTAATTGTTTTAAATTTAAATTGTATAACACAGCGCCATCTATCTTGTATCATCTATATATATACATCACCTATATTAAAGTTTGGTAGAGTTGAAAAGTTGAGTTTTTCTTCTTTCGATCGCAACAAAATTAAAACTGATCGATCATCAGCTGACAAAGTTGTGCAGGAATTAATAGGACCTATTTAGGTGCTTCAATAAATGACAATGTGAGTCTGTCACCAACCATCAATAGTCGAAACTGTAGATAGTATGTATCGATAGTGCCATCGATAGTTTACTCTACAATTTTCCGGGAAAAACACTACGTTATGTTCAGAACCAGGGTCTAAGCTATCATCATGCCAAGTTTTTTTAAAATCCGTCAAATACAGTCGGATCTCGAAAAAGTTAACCAAAATGTCCCAAGGGTAATTAACTTTTCCTAAATATTAACTTTTCTAAGCGTTTTTCAAAAATGGAAAAAATAAGATAATAAACATGGATTTTGGAAATAACACGCAAAATTTATTTCAAAGATTTAGTTTCATCATTACAAAAAAGAAAACCTTAGATTTAATTTGTACCGGCTGGTTTAAAGTTCACAGCACTCTTCGAAATCTTCGTTATCTGCCCTAATTTCATCCTTGTTCCAATTTTCAATGCCATCAATGCTAATGTCAACTTAAAACTCGCACTTGCTTATGTTGCCAAACAAACGATTGGTTTGAAAAATTTATACGCTCACAAAACTAAACTCAAAAGTAAACTTTTTAGAGTGGTACGTGGACACTGAAATTCGGTTAACTTAACCGAGAGATTAACTTCTGCGAGAGTTAACTTTGTCGGAATCCGACAATACTTATACTCAAAAAACAAAAAAGTTTTTCTTACTAAAATCCATTTTTCGGCCGATTGTTCCTATGGCAGCTATATTTTATAGAGAACCGAAATTTATCATATTCACGAATGTGATTGGATATTATGTAAAATTTTTGAATCCGAAATTTGGTAACGATATCTAATTAAACAAAAAAGTTTTTCTCAGTTAATGTTCTTTTTTGGTCGATCGTTCCTATATATTAAACTGATATACATAACATTGAGATTTATGAGTGGAAATCACATAGAACTATTAAATCAGAAATTTGGTAACGATATCTTGAAAAACAAGAGGATTTTTCTTAGCAAATGTGGTTTTTCGACCGTGCCAAAGGCAGCTATATGTTATGGGTTGAATATTGATAAAACAAAATAAATTCGTTATGCCTATGGATTAAGAGCGTCTTCGTGCCAAATTCGGTGGATGTAGGTATAACCTTTTCCGAAATACGGACATACAGACAGACATGGCTAGATCGAATCGTTTTTCGATGCTGATCAAGAATATATATACTTTGTGGGGTCTCGCACTCCTCTTTCTGCCTGTTACATACATTTGCACTACTTTAATATTCCCTTTACCATTTTTTGGTACAGGACATAATTACATCCCATTAAAGCAACTCCAAAGTTTCTTGGCGACTTTTGCAACGTATGGCCGAACTTTGGCGCGATTAAAAATCACTTTTTCATGACTTGACGTTTATGCTTCAATGCTAGAGTCAATTGCATCAATTGTTGGTGCTAAAGCTCCCCAGAGATGGATTTGTTTTGCTGGAGCAGATCATATCAATCATTTAAAGCTGATTCTGATTGCTGGCCCTCCGCCGCGTACTGTCATAAGCGCCTCACTCATCTATATAACGATTTAAAAAATAAAAGATTGAAATCGGTTCCGTATATTTTGTATGAAACTGTGAAGAAGAATTACTTAATCCATTGTATATAGTAATTGTAATGAAGTATGTATTCTATTAAGTTTGCAGTCTGGAGACATTTGCCATGTCAGTTTAACCAGTTTAAGCAATCCAAGCCCGATGTCACAATTACGCCATATACTGTCTGCCTGAGCAGGAGGATCTTGCATAAGGACACAAAACAAAATGCTCAAAATGTTTTTAGCCTTTTGCCGAGCATTTGCTTTATTAACAATTTCTAGAGATCCTGGAAGCAAATTCGCTCAGAAGTGGCAACTGTCTTTGCGTTCGAGTATCGCAGAATGCTTCTGCAATAATGCACGAAAAATTTGAAACAAGCATAACGCAGAACTGTAAAAAAGAAGAGGAAAAAATATTTGAGGACATAAAAGTGCAGAAGAGACAATAAAGAAATTTAATTTGTAGCAATTTGCACAAGAAAGCAAGTAGCAGGTCGCAGTCGTGGTCGTGGTCGTGGTCGCGGACGTGGACGTGGATGTGGCGGTTGTCGCAGCCGCAGCCAACACCATCGTGGCTTGGTAACGTCAATGACAAGCAGTCCTTGTCATTTTATTTAAGTTTCTGCCCGGTTGTTGTTTTTTTTTTTTTTTCTTTTATCTGCACCTTCTTGTTTTTTATTTTCTTTATCGTGGCCATTAAAAGACAAATTAAAATGCACTTAGCAGGCGTAAGAGACGTTGAATTTCAAGCCGTCTGTTAAGAGTATTTTATTAGCGACGGTGTCGGCTTGCGTAGGTCAGATGAGAAGCGAGTTTGCGAGCTGAACAGGGAACAGTCGAGACACGAGAATGGTGTTAAGAACGGAATTCTGTTCAAAGCAAAGTTCAGCACAAGAGCGAGATGCATGCATTGTTATCTAAGTACTTTATATAGATACATATATTCGAAAGTATGTACAAGTACGTGCATTTTTGTATGTTGTGGTATGTATGTTTTTGTAATTATACCCTGTACCAAAAAATGGTAAAGGGTATATTAAAGTTGTGCAAATGTATGTAACAGGCAGAAGGAGGCGTGGCAGACCCCATAAAGTATATATATTCTTGATCAGCATCGAAAGGCGAGTCGATCTAGCCATGTCCGTCTGTCTGTCTGTCTGTCTGTCTGTCCGTCCGTATGAACAAACGGATCTCGGAAACGGTAAGACCTACAACCACCAAATTTTGCACGAAGACTCTCTCAATCCATAGTCATAACAAATTTATTTTTTTTTTCGATATTCGTCCTATAACATATAGCTGCCATAGGAACGATCGGATGAAAACCCACATTTAGTAACAAAAACCTATTCGTTTTTCAAGATATCTTCACCAAATTTTGGATTTAAAAGTTTTAGCTAATGACCAATTACATATCCCAATACTATGTCTATCGGTTTACTATATCATTATTAAGATATCGTTACCAAATTCTGGATTTAATTATTTTAAGTAATACCCAATCATATTCCCGAATATAATAAATATCGGTTTACTATATCATATAGCTGTCATTAGAACGATCGGCCGAAAAACAATATTTACTGAGAAAAACTTTTTTGTTTATTAAGATATCGATATATCCAGATTTTGGATTTAATTATTTTAAGTAATATCCAATGATATTCCCCAATATAATAAATATCGGTTTACTATAACATATAGCTGCCATAGGAACGATCAGCCGAAAATGGGTTTTTGCTAAAAAAAAAAATTTCTTTCTTGAGATATCCTTACATAATGATTATAAAATATTAATGCAACAAAAAATATATATTCAGTTTTGGATTGGGTACAGGGTTTTCTATAGTCGGTTACGCCCGACTATAGCCCTGCCTTTCTAGTTTTATTTTAAAATTTTCGCGCTTAGCAAAACTATATTGATTTCTCTACGTGCAAACACGCAAAAATGCAAAATATGCGAATTTCGTTACTTATTTCAACAGTTGGCAGCCAAACAGCAACAACATGGGTGACGACAAAAACGAGGAGTGGCAAAGGTACTTTCCGGACCACGATCACTAAAGCTGCGAAGCCAAAGTTCATCAAACACACTTAGGAGAATCCCATCACTGCTCTTTGGATCATGACGACAACGATGACAACCATGACGAAGGAAACAATGATGGCGGCAGCAAAGATAATTCTCATTAAGAGAATAAAAATCGATGCTGACGCGGCTAATAAGCTGATGAAGACCCCTAAGCAACCACCCATAATCGCGTCACTGTCAACGACATTAATGGTTTTCTGACGTACCTTAAACAAAAAATCGAAGCAAAGAATTTCACCTCCAAAACTCAGAGAGATGTAAGAATTATGGTTAAGACTGTTGAAAAATATAGAGTTAATTAAGATATTAATGATTGATAAAGTTAGATTTTAAATTTTTCAGCTAAAACAAGACAGAGCATTTAAAGTAGTAGCAAAAAACATTCATCATTCAACGCCAATCAATGAAATAAAAGCTGTGACAAAATACGAAGCCACATTACCAAGGAGCCTCTGCATATGTCCTTTATAGACCTTGAACTAGGTATTTATGATTGCGGCACATTAATGATGCTATACAAGTAGTAACAATTGAAGCCTCAAGGAAAGTAAGCGACTTTGTCCAATACTGTCGGTATCAAATGTTTCGACAAATAGAAGCATATTGTAATAAAAAAATTAATTGTGTGAAGTGTTCACTGCATCATCCAAGCATAAAATGCACGAACGATAAAGGACCTGCTAATTAGATGACTAGATGCCATCAATATCACACACCTGTTAGCTACAAAGGCTGTGGAATTTACAATTTATTAATATCAAATAAGATGACCAATAAGGAACCACCACAAATTGGTCACAGCTTTATTAACCAAATAAAATATTCCAAATTATAAAACTGAGCACATTAATTGCACCCTGTACCAAAAAATGATAAAGAGTATATTGAAGTTGTGCAAATGTATGTAGCAGGCAGAAGAAGGCGTGGCAGACCCCATAAAATATACATATTCTTGATCAGCATCGAAAGGCGAGTTGATCTAGCCATGTCCGTCTGTCTGTCCGTCTGTATGAACAAACGGATCTCGAAAACGGTTATAGCTACAACTACCAAATTTGGCACGAAGACTCTCCCAATCCATAGGCATACGAGTTTATTTATTTTTTTCGATATTCAACCTATAACATACAGCTGCCATAGGAACGATCGAACGAAAAACCACATTTATTAACAAAAACCCGTTTGTTTTGCCAGATATCGTCACTTAATTATGGATTTATTAGTTCTAGGTACTCTACAATCATACATCTTAATATTATGTATATCGGTTTACTATATACAATAGCTGCCATTGGAACGAACGGCCAAAAAATTACTTTTACTAAAAAAAATTGTTTTTTTTTCCACTGCACAGAATAGAAATGCTTTTAGAAAAGCAATGATGCCTAAAAAAATAAATTATGCAAGTAGATGTTCGTATGGAATGCCAATGGACTCTCCAACTACTTCAATGAAATAACTCTTTTAATACAGTCAAATGATATTGGCATTATATTAGTATCTGAGACGCATTTTATCAGTAAATCATATTTCAATGTTAAGGAATATGTAGTTACATATATATGCAGATCGCGCGTCGGGCAGAGCACAAGGTGGTACCGCGATAAAATTTAAACATGTTCAAATGAATGCACTTTAATATAACTTGGTATGTAAACAATTTTGAAATACACGAAGCTCTGAATATACCATTTGTCAAAGATCAAATAAAAAGAATGACCGAAAAGTACATCAGTAGGCTTCATAATCTTGAAAATCAGCTAGCAATAAATCTTTTAGATAATATTGTAGTAGGGATGTAAGAAGATTAAAAAGGTTTCTAAAATTAAAAGATAACTGTATACTGTATAACTGCATATCATTCAAATTGTTTATTATCACAAGATAGATTGCAAGTTTGGTTGGTTTGAGCAAATTAAAGTGAAAATCCCTTAGCGGTGGCGCAGTACTTTGATCGTCGAGTAATAGCACGGGACTGTACACGACTTTTAACAGAATGGCTTAAATGGCCAAAATTTTTTGTAGCTTTGCCATATGACATCTTTTAGTGCGATTTTTTACTTATGCTTTTTTACATGGTATAATTTGTTGTTCTTTGTGCTGCTTTCGGGTCTGCGTCTTATTGTGTTTTTTTGGCATGTGCCATTCGCCCATTGTCTTCCGTGTTAGCGCGCACGGACACGCGTTGACGAAGGATAAAGTTGTCAGCCAACTATCGGACTGGTTCGCCACCAGTCGGCTGCTAAGCCGCGTCGGGGGGAAGGCAATATTGTGTGTGCAGTCTGTCCGTTTGCCAAGTTTTTTTCGTTAAGAGTTTTTTCCACTGCCAAGAATGCAGGAAAATGGTTTTGAAGTGTTTTATATGGATTGTGTGCCAAGCTAAAGAAAAAATATTAATAAAAAGTTAAAAACAAAAAATAAATTCAACTCTTGCTGCAGCAACTTTTACTGGAATTGTGCAACAAATGATATTTATATTATGATGACGACGCGTTTATGGATTCCATGGAAAAATTAATTAACAACAACACGGCTGCATGTGGCCCAAGCATAAAATTTATTTTAAGCGGATATTTCATTTCGTGTGCTTTGGCAGCATATGTTCCGAGCATGTGCTGTACTTGCCGTTCGTCGCTTGAGCGTGCTCATGGCTAATAAGGCTTAAGTGGAGCTTCTTTTTGCTTTGTTAAATTCGATTTATGCCGTAAACTCAAATGAAAGCTGATTAAGGGATTTGTTTTCATTTTTAAATAAAAGTGATATGTTTTCTAATGGGTTCAGACATTAGGCATTGAGAGCGGCTTACACTTGGTTTCCGACCGTTGAGCAGACGGTAGAAGCTGGCCTGTGATGTTAGAGACGAACGCGGCATGCATTGGGCGGAAGTTCATCAGGCAAAACAGACTTGCTAATGAACTTCCCATCGATGGCACAAGCCTGTTTTGGAGAAAGAAGTATGTGTAGGCGCGCACTTCTACTTGGATCTTTTGATTGAAGCAACAAATAACGTGCGACTTCCGCTCGGTGCCACTGAGAAATACATTTCCATTAACCATTACTGCTGCTGTGGCCATTATTGCTGCTGCGGCTGCTAGGAAGCATTCGTAGGCAGCCTTTAATCGTTCTGGCCTTTCGTAATTGCAATCAACAAACATTGGTTAATTATTATTAAATAGTACTATTTGCGAACATTGCGTATGGCCATTGAGCATGTGGAAACGTGGACTTCGCTGCGGAGCTCCTTTTGTACTGCCTAAGTCGCGATATACAAAATACGGTAAGCGCGTCGGTTAACTTTTCTATGCGAAAGAAGCACTACACAATAAGAGGGCCATGGGGCCATGGGGCCATAGAGTAACAGAGCAACAACAAAACCAACTAGGCTAACAAATTAAGTTGGTCGCATAAATCTTGCCAAACTTCAGCTGCAGGCACACAGCGAAATGAACCAAGAGGCAGCGGAGGTCTCGACGCGATGTTGAGGTTTTTGTGTTTTTCTTCTTGTTGTTGGTGTATTTAGGGCAGGCGCCGTGCTAAGGGATGAAGTGCGTGTTTTTCAAACAAATCGAAACTTAGTCAACCGACACGCGTTCTCCTTAAACTACAAGGACTCATTGTGACAGGATTCAATTAAACCATCTCTATGCGAATGGGTTGTTATTGACGCTATGCTTACGATTGTTGTTGTTGCTAGCTCCAATTAATACACTCACAAGCAATGCTGACACTCAAATGTCGTGTAAAAATGTTGTTCAGAAACATGCAATCTGCAGATACTTTGACGTTGCTGTGCATGGATGAGGACACGAGGATACTTCGATCCGATTCAATTGTTATCCACAAGCATTGACCCCAGCTCATTGACAATCACACAACATAGCAAACCGCCTCTTCGTCTGCCCGCCTCGCGATCCCTTGAAGCGTGAGGCGGAGGCTGTGACAGCGTGTCGTTTGTCCTTTAAGGTGAGTGTTTGGGCCATTTAGGTGCTGCAATTCGGCTGTCGACAATGTAAATGTAAATTGTTTTAAATATGCCTTTTACCAATTTTTCTCCTTTTTATCTGTGCGTTTTTTTATGTATTATTTTCTTTTCTTTTTTTGATTTTTTTTTCTGTTTATTTTTCCAAATGTAAATTTATTTTGCAAGCTGCTGCGGCATGCCAAGCCAAATATGTGAAATGGCGTGTACGAAATTGTTGGGAAATTATTCGGCACAGGTAATTAGTTTGCCTTAATGCCCAATTTGACTCTGATGTGTGCAGTGGCCGTGACGAATAATTAAAAGTGTCAATGAATGAATTTTCATATCCTCACAGGCTGTTGGCAGCGTTCAAAATAATCTACATGCCACTTGCGGAGTTGCGGAGCGCGGAGAGCGGGTGGGAGCTGGAGACTCGCGTCGAGTCTTGGCACCAAAATAATAATGGGATTAATAAATTGAAAATTCAAAAATGAAATTTCGACAAAGATAAATAAATTAATTGTTCTCATTCATTAAGCTTAACTTGTGCCTTTCATAAAGCCGAAATTATTAAATCATTTATGGTACAAAAACGCTGCAACGAGTTTAAAGCAAACAACAAAAGTTTAAAATAATTAAACAGATGCCGAATATGTAGCTCAGTTTGCATTTGGCCATTGAGTCCCGATTTAGCAACCCGTCGTTGTTTAGAGACGAGCAACCCGTTGCGCGATGGGGGAACAACTAGGAGAAACTTGAAAATGGCACCGTGGCCACGATTTGCCAATTTATTTATTTTCATTCTATTTTTATCGCTATTGCTATTGTTTTATTTTGATTTTATATGTGGATTTCATTTGCTGGCTAAATGCTTGGCTTGTCAGAGGTTGTCGTTGCTGCCTCGCCGCGAGTTGCGATGGTTGCAATGAAGCCATCAAATAAAAATCAACCAACGAAAAACATTAACAAGTGGAAAATTAGTCTAGAAAATGAACATAAAAATGTAATTAATGAAATTGTATAAATTCCTTTCGTTATTTCTAAGAGTGTTTCTGTTTCTGTTGTTATATTCTTGATTTTTTTGTTTGTACGTTTTTGTTTCATCGCAAATCTGATGCTGCTTATAGAGCACTGAAGTAAGCCAAGACGGCACGAGGCAGACAGCGGCTTAATGCCGAAGCTGGGGCCACCGATTTACTTGAAACTGATAAATCTGCAGGCATTGAAGTCGAAAGAGATACGCTTACGATACACCATCATCATGTGATTAGAACAGCTTTAATGTGGCGCAGAGTAACAATTGAGCTATGAGTTTTCCGAATCTGAAACAGTTTTCGCTTGTGCAAATGAATTTTTTAGCTTTAATGACTTCAATAGCGTCGGTTTAATTCGTTAAAGAATTTTCAACGAGTAAACCATCTTGATTATGTTGAAGCCATCTTTTGTCAAAAGTCATTATTCTCATCAACTGTGTCCGAAGGACACATTCAAGCAACGTCGGCATAATTTAATTTGCGTTACTCAAGAAAAACTTTGTTTTAACTTTATTATTGTACGTCAATGAACACTTTAACTCATTGGATACTCTTCAAAATCAATAAGTGATGCCGATAACGCGATTATTGCAATTAAAGGGTGAGATAAAAACCGTTTATTCAATCTAAGCAACAACAACAACAAAACGTGCATGTGCCACATACAACGGTTGAAATATAATTATATATATATATACATTTTCCATTTTTGTATTTCTATATATACGTAACCTTTAAGCACGCATGCATGCAAATACAATAAGCATAAAAGCCAAAAATAAATAAATTTTGCACACGCAAACAAGTGAGCGTTCGAAACTTGTTCTTGCTTCTTTCGAAATACGCATTAACATCATCACGTGTTTCATTGTTTCTTTGTAAATGATGGTAGCTAGGCAATTGCCTGATTAATACCACAGAAATTGATTAAAACAAAAGAATAATATTCATTTCACTCTTTCTCATTCAATAATCAACACCTCTATTTCCGTCTGTAGCACTTACTGAAATCTCTATAACTCAAAAGTCCCACATGTGGGACTTCTTCAATAAAAAACCCATCAGTTGCAAAGCCAATGGAAAACCAATACAATAGTTCATTTCAAACAAGAAGAATTAAAATTTGTGAATATTTTGAAATGAAAAGCCAATAATAAACCATAAGCAAGTTATAAGGAAATCTACAACAGTAAAAAACAAAAAGTTATGCACTGATACCAACAACACGCGGTGTTCCCAAGCGGTCCCCCATCTAAGTACTAACTGCGCCCGACGTTGCTTAATTTCGGTGATCAGACGAGAACCGATGTATTCAACGTGGTATGGTCGTTGGAAAATCACATCGAACTAACAGTCACTTTTGTGCGTTAGTGCGCTATTGCTCTATTGCTCTATGGCATTATGCGCTTCTTTTACGAATCTTTTATTTACTAAGCAAAAATGATTCAGTTTTTCCCTTCGGGGTATAAACATAAAATCATTTAAAAATGTCGTAGACAGCACCAAATAAGAATTGTAATAAAAACAGTACATTTTTTTTTGATGCATTCTTATTAGAGCGCGGCCATTTTATATTTATGACGTCATAGCAAAATTGCTTTTTTGTCTGATTTCTTAATTTTTACGATGCACTATCATTCATATGCATAACATTTGTTATTAAACACAATTTTTCTTTTATTTAATTTAATCAATTTTATTTTTGCACTGTATTTCACTAATTATGCCTTAATTGCCGGCAGCTGCTGACAGTTGGCTTGCATGTGTGTCGCGTTTAGGCAGTTTCAACCGCAACTGAATAAAATCTATATAAAGAATTTAAACTAATATGTAAATAAATTAAAAAAGGAATTTTGTTTAAAAATTAAAAAATAAAAATAAAAAATTTTTCCGTCGTCAGGTTTTGAACCACCGAAAAGGCAATTTGTAAAATTAGTTGCAAAGCCAAGAAAAAACCAATACAATAGTTCATTTCAAACAAGAAGAATTAAAATTTGTGAATATTTTGAAATGAAAAGCCAATAATAAACCATAAGCAAGTTATAAGGAAATCTACAACAGTAAAAAACAAAAAGTTATGCACTGATACCAACAACACGCGGTGTTCCCAAGCGGTCCCCCATCTAAGTACTAACCGCGCCCGACGTTGCTTAATTTCGGTGATCAGACGAGAACCGATGTATTCAACGTGGTATGGTCGTTGGAAAATCACATCGAACTAACAGTCACTTTTGTGCGTTAGTGCGCTATTGCTCTATTGCTCTATGGCATTATGCGCTTCTTTTACGAATCTTTTATTTACTAAGCAAAAATGATTCAGTTTTTCCCTTCGGGGTATAAACATAAAATCATTTAAACATGTCGTAGACAGCACCAAATAAGAATTGTAATAAAAACAGTACATTTTTTTTTGATGCATTCTTATTAGAGCGCGGCCATTTTATATTTATGACGTCATAGCAAAATTGCTTTTTTGTCTGATTTCTTAATTTTTACGATGCACTATCATTCATATGCATAACATTTGTTATTAAAAACAGTTTTTCTTTTATTTAATTTAATCAATTTTATTTTTGCACTGTATTTCTCTAATTATGCCTTAATTGCCGGCAGCTGCTGACAGTTGGCTTGCATGTGTGTCGCGTTTAGGCAGTTTCAACCGCAACTGAATAAAATCTATATAAAGAATTTAAACTAATATGTAAATAAATTAAAAAAGGAATTTTGTTTAAAAATTAAAAAATAAAAATAAAAAATTTTTCCGTCGTCAGGTTTTGAACCACCGAAAAGGCAATTTGTAAAATTAGTTGCAAAGCCAAGAAAAAACCAATACAATAGTTCATTTCAAACAAGAAGAATTAAAATTTGTGAATATTTTGAAATGAAAAGCCAATAATAAACCATAAGCAAGTTATAAGGAAATCTACAACAGTAAAAAACAAAAAGTTATGCACTGATACCAACAACACGCGGTGTTCCCAAGCGGTCCCCCATCTAAGTACTAACCGCGCCCGACGTTGCTTAATTTCGGTGATCAGACGAGAACCGATGTATTCAACGTGGTATGGTCGTTGGCAAATCACATCGAACTAACAGTCACTTTTGTGCGTTAGTGCGCTATTGCTCTATTGCTCTATGGCATTATGCGCTTCTTTTACGAATCTTTTATTTACTAAGCAAAAATGATTCAGTTTTTCCCTTCGGGGTATAAACATAAAATCATTTAAACATGTCGTAGACAGCACCAAATAAGAATTGTAATAAAAACAGTACATTTTTTTTGATGCATTCTTATTAGAGCGCGGCCATTTTATATTTATGACGTCATAGCAAAATTGCTTTTTTGTCTGATTTCTTAATTTTTACGATGCACTATCATTCATATGCATAACATTTGTTATTAAAAACAATTTTTCTTTTATTTAATTTAATCAATTTTATTTTTGCACTGTATTTCACTAATTATGCCTTAATTGCCGGCAGCTGCTGACAGTTGGCTTGCATGTGTGTCGCGTTTAGGCAGTTTCAACCGCAACTGAATAAAATCTATATAAAGAATTTAAACTAATATGTAAATAAATTAAAAAAGGAATTTTGTTTAAAAATTAAAAAATAAAAATAAAAAATTTTTCCGTCGTCAGGTTTTGAACCACCGAAAAGGCAATTTGTAAAATTAGTTGCAAAGCCAAGAAAAAACCAATACAATAGTTCATTTCAAACAAGAAGAATTAAAATTTGTGAATATTTTGAAATGAAAAGCCAATAATAAACCATAAGCAAATTATAAGGAAATCTACAACAGTAAAAAACAAAAAGTTATGCACTGATACCAACAACACGCGGTGTTCCCAAGCGGTCCCCCATCTAAGTACTAACCGCGCCCGACGTTGCTTAATTTCGGTGATCAGACGAGAACCGATGTATTCAACGTGGTATGGTCGTTGGCAAATCACATCGAACTAACAGTCACTTTTGTGCGTTAGTGCGCTATTGCTCTATTGCTCTATGGCATTATGCGCTTCTTTTACGAATCTTTTATTTACTAAGCAAAAATGATTCAGTTTTTCCCTTCGGGGTATAAACATAAAATCATTTAAACATGTCGTAGACAGCACCAAATAAGAATTGTAATAAAAACAGTACATTTTTTTTTGATGCATTCTTATTAGAGCGCGGCCATTTTATATTTATGACGTCATAGCAAAATTGCTTTTTTGTCTGATTTCTTAATTTTTACGATGCACTATCATTCATATGCATAACATTTGTTATTAAAAACAATTTTTCTTTTATTTAATTTAATCAATTTTATTTTTGCACTGTATTTCACTAATTATGCCTTAATTGCCGGCAGCTGCTGACAGTTGGCTTGCATGTGTGTCGCGTTTAGGCAGTTTCAACCGCAACTGAATAAAATCTATATAAAGAATTTAAACTAATATGTAAATAAATTAAAAAAGGAATTTTGTTTAAAAATTAAAAAATAAAAATAAAAAATTTTTCCGTCGTCAGGTTTTGAACCACCGAAAAGGCAATTTGTAAAATTAGTTGCAAAGCCAAGAAAAAACCAATACAATAGTTCATTTCAAACAAGAAGAATTAAAATTTGTGAATATTTTGAAATGAAAAGCCAATAATAAACCATAAGCAAGTTATAAGGAAATCTACAACAGTAAAAAACAAAAAGTTATGCACTGATACCAACAACACGCGGTGTTCCCAAGCGGTCCCCCATCTAAGTACTAACCGCGCCCGACGTTGCTTAATTTCGGTGATCAGACGAGAACCGATGTATTCAACGTGGTATGGTCGTTGGCAAATCACATCGAACTAACAGTCACTTTTGTGCGTTAGTGCGCTATTGCTCTATTGCTCTATGGCATTATGCGCTTCTTTTACGAATCTTTTATTTACTAAGCAAAAATGATTCAGTTTTTCCCTTCGGGGTATAAACATAAAATCATTTAAACATGTCGTAGACAGCACCAAATAAGAATTGTAATAAAAACAGTACATTTTTTTTTGATGCATTCTTATTAGAGCGCGGCCATTTTATATTTATGACGTCATAGCAAAATTGCTTTTTTGTCTGATTTCTTAATTTTTACGATGCACTATCATTCATATGCATAACATTTGTTATTAAAAACAGTTTTTCTTTTATTTAATTTAATCAATTTTATTTTTGCACTGTATTTCACTAATTATGCCTTAATTGCCGGCAGCTGCTGACAGTTGGCTTGCATGTGTGTCGCGTTTAGGCAGTTTCAACCGCAACTGAATAAAATCTATATAAAGAATTTAAACTAATATGTAAATAAATTAAAAAAGGAATTTTGTTTAAAAATTAAAAAATAAAAATAAAAAATTTTTCCGTCGTCAGGTTTTGAACCACCGAAAAGGCAATTTGTAAAATTAGTTGCAAAGCCAAGAAAAAACCAATACAATAGTTCATTTCAAACAAGAAGAATTAAAATTTGTGAATATTTTGAAATGAAAAGCCAATAATAAACCATAAGCAAGTTATAAGGAAATCTACAACAGTAAAAAACAAAAAGTTATGCACTGATACCAACAACACGCGGTGTTCCCAAGCGGTCCCCCATCTAAGTACTAACCGCGCCCGACGTTGCTTAATTTCGGTGATCAGACGAGAACCGATGTATTCAACGTGGTATGGTCGTTGGCAAATCACATCGAACTAACAGTCACTTTTGTGCGTTAGTGCGCTATTGCTCTATTGCTCTATGGCATTATGCGCTTCTTTTACGAATCTTTTATTTATTAAGCAAAAATGATTCAGTTTTTCCCTTCGGGGTATAAACATAAAATCATTTAAACATATCGTAGACAGCACCAAATAAGAATTGTAATAAAAACAGTACATTTTTTTTGATGCATTCTTATTAGAGCGCGGCCATTTTATATTTATGACGTCATAGCAAAATTGCTTTTTTGTCTGATTTCTTAATTTTTACGATGCACTATCATTCATATGCATAACATTTGTTATTAAACACAATTTTTCTTTTATTTAATTTAATCAATTTTATTTTTGCACTGTATTTCACTAATTATGCCTTAATTGC